>JAVFHQ010000043.1:0-238806 GCA_035135055.1 Oleoguttula mirabilis | reverse complement strand
AGCTAGCGCTAGTAGCCGCGAGCTGCGGGTACGCTAAAAAAACCACCCGTCGTGGCAGGACGGTGTACAAGCCAGCTCACTCACAACGCAGTAGCAGACCTCCACGAAGCCCGTATAGTTATACATCATGGTCCTTGAAGCCGGCTACCCAAATACCACAGGCTTCCGCAAAGTCGTCAAAGCCACCATCCTCGTGAAGAAGAAGCCCGGCATGAGCGATGCGGACTTCATCACCCACTACAACCACAAGCACGCCCAGATGGCTGCCCCAATACTCGAGAAGCACAACGTGATAACCTATAGTCTGGTACGCCCCACCTACCATCCATGTCCCACTCGATCACACCGCCCGCTAACACCGAAATCAGAGCGCTGGCTGAAAGGTAGTGCTCCCGTGTACATATAGACATACTGCCTCACCCGCGACCGCACCATCATCGCCGACATGCTACACGGCAAGTCCGCCGGCATGCTGGACTACGACGCCATCTGCACCTTCGTGTTCAAAGACTACAAGGACTTTGCGCGCTTCATGTATGATCCGGCGAGCAAGGCGCTGACGCCGGACCATGAGAACTTCATGGTGGAGGAGGAGATGAAGATGATGGTGGGGGATGAGTACATGGTGATAGACGAAGGGAAGCGGGTCGGGTAAGCGGACCAGGTATGGTGTCTTGTGAGCGAGGGTTGTGCGATATGGCTGAGTTAGCCGAAGAGCAGATGGAGGTGACGTGCAGCGAGGCCGCACATCAGGAATCATGGTCTGCCGAGCAACGACTGTGTCGACACGTATAGGTGTCTCTTGAGTAGTCGTATAGCATACCAGTATCCACGACGACACAACTCAACTCTTGAGGCATCGAGAAGCAGCGCTGCAATGGCGAAGCCGAACCTAGTCCTTGCAGTCACGCAATGGAACTTCTGACGGGTTCTAGTTGCACATGCATGCGCTCCAGCGCCACTGCAAGGCTTACGAAGGAAACTGTTGGCCGATCTAGTACTGACTCAACTCGAATGCCACCTCTCAAGGCAGGTAGAGTGCCATACCGAAGCTCGAACTCACGATGACCGCTCAGGGCCCTGCGTCATCTCAGGCCAACACAGCCGTCCACCTCGGATTCACCGTCCCCTCGCCATCAAACACGACAAGGTATTACACCACAGCCGTAACCAAATTCACGATACTGAAAGCAATCCATGCCTACCTTTGTCACAGCCCAGCTCAAACGCGCTCTCAAATGTGCGAGCAGCACTCCAATTCGAGCCCCAGGACAAGCCGCGGGCGAGACCTGACTCTCATGCTCCACCGCTGCAGTCCTCGCAACTACCGACCGAGCACACGCGTCCAACCCGTTCGCAAGCATATTACACACGATCGACGCGAAACTCAGCAAAGACACCGCGAGCGCAAGCCTGCTCTGCCGCGCAGGCAGCGGGCCAATGCAATGAGCGCAAGCGTTGTCCTGTGCACGCGGCCTCGCCGGGCCGTGGAAGACGTCGAGTAATGGAAGCGCCAACACCCCGACCATTGTGCGGGAGCCTGTGCGTAGACATTTCGTGACAGGGCGCCGTAGCGCCAGAGACGGCAAGGAACATAGAGGACCAGCGCGTACGTCGCAATGATGTTGATCCATCCTTTCAGAGTGGCGTGGTACGCCGGTAACTCGATGCGAGCGTGACCAGCAATGCGATACCAGACGCAGACCAGGAATGCGATGTGCGGAAGACGGCTGAGCAGGAACAAGAAGCCGTTGAGTCGGTGCGGTGCGTCGCCGAAACTGCTCTTCATCCGCTCTACGTGATGTGACAGCCCGGCGTGGGATTCGTTGCTGTCGGTTTGCACGGTGCGTACCATGCTGACGATGGAAGGAAACAGAAGCATGGCTGCAATGATCTGGGTCCCAGGGATACCACGCATGCTGAAGAGCTTGATAGCCTGAGGCAGGACGCCTAGGGCAAAGACGACAAGGGTCATTGTGACAGCAGTGGGGTTCGCGAACGCTTCGGCTCCAGACCATGCGACAGTGCAGCGTTTTCTGCAGGTTTGTATGACGATGGGCACCTCAGCGGCGGCATCCAGCAAGCAGACAAGGGGCGAAGATCGGTGCGGCCATAGTGTGCCTGTGAAGCTCTCGCCAGACCAGACATAGCCCGAAAAGGACTCTTGTGTCATTGGGTTGATTGCGAGAGCGGCTAGAGTCTAAGAAGACGCTGGCGCTAGAGACTTGCTGTTGCTGCGCGTTTCTCGCCGCTGTGGCGTTCCCCGGAGTAGGCTCGTTGTGCTCCATGACACTAGTGCAAGACATAGTCATGGCGGATTGGCCATGGTAGAGTAAGTCATTCGCAGGAGGAGTGACGAGATAAGAGAGGGAAACGATGTAGTACATAGGAAGAAGTATGCACCTCACCTAGGTAGCCTATGGTGGCTGAGCCACAGAGGCTCTCACCAGCCATACATCCAAGCGGCACCATGTCATGCGCCGCTGGACGACTTGTCACAAACTCGTATACCTTGGTGTCGTGACTAGAATGTACCGGTGTTGCGGATAGAGCGACTGTGGGCACTGTCTGGCAGACAGCAGTGTATGTGAGAGCGGAAGATGGGAGGAGGTGGAGCTGGAAACCCGAAGCTGTGGTCGGCGTATCGCGTTGCAGATGAGCCTCCGCTAGCTCGCGGGCTGTCCGGACCAATGACGCCAATGTGGTCTCTGAAGAGCACCTCCGCGACGTCTGATCGCGTGTCCGCAACGAGCACTTCGGTGGGTAGCAGCGATTTGACCCATATTGAGACGTCAAACGCCTGCTATCCTGGTACTCCGCTCACGACACATCCGCAACCAAGCGACACTAGCAACACCGGCCCAGCATGCTCGCCCTCTTCTCCCTCCTGAGCCTCCTCGGCTTGCTCACCACCTACGCCTCAGCGACAGCGCTCACATACAAGCTGGTGCCGAATGAGAAGGAATGCTTCTACACGCAGGTCGACAAGGAAGGCGCGAAGGTGGCGTTCTACTTTGCGGTGCAGAGCGGAGGCTCCTTCGACAGTACGGCAGCCATACAGCCTAGCGAGATCAGTGATGCAAGAAGGATGCTAATACAGGTGCACAGTCGATTACAAAGTCTGGGGTCCCACAAAAGAGGCAGGCAAAGATCGTATTGTCCTCGAGGGCGAGAAGGAGCGGCAAGGCGACTTCGTCTTCACAGCGAATGAGGTCGGAGAGTACCGCTTCTGCTTTGACAACTCTATGTCCACCGTCTCCGACAAGCTTGTCGACTTTGAAATCGCCGTACGCGTCACTCTCTCTCCACAGCGCAAATCGAGTCCTGCTAACCCACAGATTGTTGTAGGTCGAGAACGAAGTGCGCTCCCAGCTCCCGCAAAAAGCCGGCGCCGCCCCTGAACAGCTCTCCGGTGTGGAGGAGACTGTCCTCAAGCTCTCTGGCCAAGTCTCGACACTAGTCAGGCAGCAGAAGTACTTCCGAACGCGCGAGAACAGGAACTTCAGTACCGTCCGGAGCACCGAGGGCCGCATCTTCCGGTTCAGCTTGATTGAGGGCGGGCTGATGGTCGCCATGGCCGCGCTGCAGGTCTTCATCGTGAAGATGTTCTTTACGGGTGGGCGGAAAGGTGAGTCACGGAGGCTATCGCGCTTATCATGATGCGAGCTAACGATGTTTGCAGGTTACGTATGAACTTGCGCGAGCTATCCGTTTTAGGTAGGAGTAGCCTCACGAAACATCCCAAACCCTCGATTCTCATCTCCCGCAACTTCATGATCTTCTGGCTGAGTGACCGTGCCATCCATCTCCCGTTCGTCAACCGGCTGCCGGCTGCCAGGCGTATTGGCGCCCACCGAGTCATGCCTTCGCCCAAGCCTCGCCTTCGAAATTTTACTCGCGAAGCACCACCACCGAAGCCCTCGGGACACCATAACCCTCCAGGCCAATATACCCAGCACATCTCTCATCCGGGTCAGGGCATCCCGACGGGAACGTCACCGTCACGCACTCCACCTTAGCCGCATTCTCGCGACCAATGCCCTGCGCCCACGTTTGAATCGCGCTGAAGTCGTACTCTCCCCACTCGTCATAGAGGTACGCGACGAAATTGTTCGCCGCGCAGTACATCGGCAGCGCCTCCGCGCGGATTTGGCGACAGACGCGGGTGATGGGCGGTTGTGCGCGCCAGGCCGTCAGACTACCGTAGCGGATGTTGTAGAGTCTCTCGAAGGCGGTCTGGACGCAGATGGCCTGCTCGTCGGCCACGCCACCTTCGCCTGGGCTGGGACGGACGGCGTAGTTGTAGATGCGGTTGCGGAGTTCAGCTGGGAGGGCGAGGAGCTTGGAGCGGTGAGGTGTGACTTCTGCCATCTTCGGAGGCGATCTGGGGCTCTTGGTCAGTGGCTGAACGTCACACGGAGAGGCGTCGAGATTGGTACTGACTGTTCGTTCACTTCGCCTTCGAGCGATGAGAGAGCCACCTCGAGCGGTTAAGGCCTTTAGAGAATCGGCCGCAGCACGCGAGGTGCGTTCGCAAACTCCGGTTTCCGCTCAGGCGCTGCGCTTTTGTCGCAAACTGCTTCTGGAGGCTGAGAGAACCTTCAGCGGAGTCCGGAATGTTACGAGGCTTTCGACAGGTGACGGTGTGTGATATGGCCAAGGCAAGCAAACTCGATTGTCGACCTCTTGGAAGGATTGGGAAGCGGCACCAAGAAGTACGCCGAACGGCCGCGTGACTCACGACAGCAGCGCCACAATCACGAGTGAATGAGACTGTGTGGCGGCCTTGCGGGTGCACATGCAAGTTGGGCGCTTCGGCGTGTTTGCTACGAGTGGGAAATATTTCTCACAGGACTCTGCGTCCTCGGGGGATAGCGGAAGCACAACACCAACTGATCCCAGTTCACTCGAATCTCTCGTACACAACGTTGGAAGCCTCAATTCTGATTATCGTTGCGCGATGCTCGCCGCCCGAATCCTAGTCAGTATCTGACCACGCGTTCTCTCTGCACCACCGCACTCAAACTCACCACACGCGGTCCCTCGCCAAATGACTCTAGCCCTCTCCCTCACGCACAACCTCCACCGCGGCCCTCGCAATCCCATACCCCGTGGACCCAATCCAGCGAACAATCTCATCATCCGACGACCCAGTACGACTACCGAGAAACACGAGCCTTAAATCCTTGACGAAGCCCGCATTGGTGCCCCCGAGTCTCTCCATCCACTCCTCCACCTTGTCCCGCCCCGCATGACCGGGTCTCATTGTCCATTTACACGCGAAATATGCGACGAAAGTGTTCATCGAGTAGAACAGCAGTAGAGCCTCCTGACGAATCTGGCGGCAGACACGGGTGACGGGAGGCTGTGCGCGCCAGCTGGCGAGCTTGCCGCGGATGCTCGTGCGCGCCTGGAGGATTACTGGGCCATGGATGTAGCACGGGTTGACGGGCTCGGCGAAAGGGGTGGTCCGCACACATATGGAAGTCTCGCCGATGACGCCACCCTCGCCGAGCTCGGGGCTGACGACGTACTCGTGGATGCGGTTGCGTAGTTCAGGCGGTAGGGTAAGCAAGCTGGATGGAGCGTTCGCTTGGAGCATTGTGGGTGCTCTGTGGTGCGGTTAGCTGATGGTTGCCGGAAAGACACTCTGTTTATGTCCACTCACTGCTTGGCCGGTGCGTCCTCAGCGAGTGAACCGCGCTGTGCAGCGGTACCGTGCGTGAAACATCCTGCGGGGTGTGCATAGCTTTGGCCGCCCGTTGCCTTGACGAAGCGCTGCTTTTTGTCCTCGAGTGCATGTGTCTGCGCCTCAGGAATGATGTACATGGCGGCGACCTCGAACACTTGCGTGCCAAACTATTACTGGGGAAGATCGTAGAGTTTTGATAGAATTTTGGGGCTGAATGATCGAATGTGAAAGAGAGCTTCGGTTTAGGCGAACGAGCTACCAATTCAGCCATTAGTGAAAGCCAGGTCCACCCATTCTGCTTCTGCGACTCTATTCACACCGTCGCAACGCTGCAGTCTCTCAGCGAGTCAGACAGCTCTGGCTAGCAAGCTATGCTCGATGCAACACTCGACACACTCAACACGCACACACGCACACACCTTCCCCGTCCATGTCCCAGTCCAGCGATCTTGACATGTAAAGCGATTGACAACCGGCGGACACCTCTCGCATCACGTTGCTGCCTCAACTTGGCGCACAGGTGCACGCCATGAGGTTTCTCGATCATCGGCTGCATCGACCTCATGCCAAACTTCGCCTTCCTCCCAGTATAGCTTGATCCGAGATAGAGACAGACCGTACGCTTCAGGCTGCAGGCTCTCCAGAAACGCGGCCATTGGAGCTCGTATCCCATCGCGAAGCGCACTTTGAGTAGTTTGATCAACGCATCGCCGCTTCTGCCAGCGCTGCGAAGCCATCTCTGCGTTCCAGGAAAGTCGGGATCACGCTGTCCGGCATAGTAGGTGACGAACTCATTCGCACCGTAGTACATGGACAGGGTCTCTGCGCGTACCTGGTGTGAGACTACCATGATGGCCGGCTCTCTTCGCCAAGGTGTCACACGACCAAATTTGAACGGCGACACTTGCACGACTATTTGCGGCTGTCACGGAGATGTTGGTGGGGTCGCAATGCCTGAAGTAGTGGCTGCGCTTCAGACGCGGAAGGTGCGATGCGGCACATCCCGTGCATGGTGCTCTCATGTCACCCCTACACGTCTAGACATTCGCGACCTCCTACTCTCCCAATTGCAAAGGCCAACTACTCCACTCATCACGCCAATCACTGTCCTCTCCCTTCGCCGGCCATATACTGCGCAAGATCGCTATCTCAGGGCACTCCGCTCGCTCGACAGTACTGCCACGTTCTCGCTGTTCCCGCGCCTCCCTCGCTCGTTTACCCAGCTCACACACTTCAACTTCATCACTGTCGTTTCGCACGCTTGCAGTCAGCTGATAAGACCGGCTAAGGTACTGCACAATGTTCATCAGCAGCCAAGTAGATCCAGCCATGCCACATTGCAGACCGCCCGTCGTAGTGAGCTTGAGTGACCGCAATGGGATCCCGACCTTGTTTGCAGACACGGCGTCCCAGATCGATCGAGCTAATGCTTCGTCGACGGCAGAGTTAATTAAGTTGGTCCGAACGTGCCCCTTGCGGGATCTGTGCATCGAGTCGTAGAAGAGGCGTTCAAAGTCATCAAACGAGTCATCATCGGGAGCGTCACGGCCCATCGTCGAAGTGCCTCTGTCGAAGGCAGGGTTGGACGCGTCCAGTGTCAGGAAGATGGTATGCAGCCGCGGGAACGTGCCGAGCGCCTGGTAAATCGCTGACTCCGGAGGCCTACCTTTGGTCCGCCTCACTGGCATGGTCAAATCTTCGAGCATGTGGCATGAGCTCTGCATTTGATGGACGGCATCTAGCATAAGCTGCATGGGCTCCCCTGTCGATCCCCGAGAGGGTGCCAGGACCAGTCGCACCAGGGTTTTACCATGGTGCTCCAGGACCGCGTTCAGCACGGCTTGCTCCAAGCTCCCGGAAAGCTCCAAACTCTCCAGAGACGGTATGGAGACTAGGAACGAGATGGTATATGTGGGCAGATCGCTTGTTGACGTTGATCTCGGGTTTGCTGTGCTCGAGGCCACCAGACGCAGCTCTAGCGAGCGCAGGCACGAAAATACGCACTTTGTCGCCAGCCAATGAAGGCCACCCCCCTCGACGCCCTCGGACAATCCGATAGAGCGGAGACTAGAGAAATCGGTGTGCTTAGACCAATTCTCCAGCGTCTTCGGAACGATGCACCCAACTCCGCACAATGACAGATGCTCCAGCACTGCTGCTTGGTGCGGGAATTGATCAGGTGCAAATCCTTTCCATGGTTCACGAGGTCTATTGCGGCTGCGGTATAGTGTCGGCGAGGATGCAGCGTGCATACGCACCATGCGGACTACCCTCAGATTCGGTGCCAGGCCTGCCATGGTGCGCAGAGTCGCTTCTGCGTTGTAGTCGTCATGACCATCTGAGTCCCGCCGCACGTACAGCACGCGGATTGCATGTAAGCATGGCGACGTTGCAATGGCAAGCTCATGTGGGTCCGTTTCCGGCTGGCGTAGGCTTCTGAACCGGAATTGAGGAAGATGTAGTCTGCAATGGCGTTGTTGCGCGTGAAGCGAGCCCAGCAACCGAAGCGGGAATTGCGATGGACAGTCGAATACGAGGTCCACAAGATACTGCATCCTCTTGATGAGGCGGCCGAGCGGTGCCCAACAAACATCTTCCACGCCCGGAGCATCATCGTCGCTCCCAAACGTGAAGTCATCCTCCTTGCCATAGATTTCCTCCCTTCCGTACCATGTCTGGTCGTTCAAAGTCCACTCGGGAGCAGACAGCCTGCCGTCATCATCCTTCAGAGCTGGCATGCTCCCGTCTATTTCCAGACGCCTGACATGCTTCCATGACTGAGTCCGCTCGAGTACTGAAACTAGAGAGGCGACATCATGAGCCAGCTTCGCTCGGCCGGAGACGTTGATGTGGATGTTGCGGAAGATGGAGGCGCAGGCAGCGGCGTGAGCCTTCCTGCTGGTCAGACTTAGGGCGAAGAGACTAGGCTTATGCGTGTCGTGTACAAATTCGCCGATGCGACATGCGATCTCAAAAGGCAGGCCGTCCATTTTCAAGTAGATGTGTTCTGGAAGCGGTGAGATGATAAGAGAGAGATAGAGAGAAAATAGCACCTCAGGCTTGAATACCTCGCCGGGTGCAGGCAGATGCGGCAGTGCAGTGCAGGCTCCCACTTCCGGCTCTGCGAGCTCGTGCAAGTGGAAGGATGCAGAGGTTCACTCGAGATACATGGATAGATTTAAAAGCAGCTTATGTTGTGTACCTGGCTATAGGTTCCACGTGCCATGTGCCATATCCATACCCCCACCCCCACCCCCACCCCCCACCCCATCGGCACCCCGCTCCGCTGTCCGCGATCCGCCCTTTGCCCTTTGCCCGCGAACTCCTTGGTTTCTCGAAGTCTGACCCCGATGGTATGCTTTCATTCCTTTGATGAAGCCACTGCAATCTATTTGCATCTGTAGGATCCGATGCGCTCCGCGCCTAGTAGGTAGAGTACACCAGGAAACATAGGTGCCGATCGCCCATTCGCCACCCATGTACCCCCGACACACGCCAACTGCTGCGTTCTTTTGCTCGATTTGCATCGCACGAACCCAAGTGTCGTCACACGAGCGACTCTTCCTCGAACCACTGCTTCTTAAGCGACTGCTTCTCATCCGACAGTCCCGTCTCCACCGTGAGGTCAGGCTGGCAGCATCTCTTGCATTTCCGATTCCTGGGATATGTGCATTGAAACTCCGCAGCGCTGCACTTGCGACCGCAGCCATGGCATTCAATGTAGAACTCGCTTGCCAATGCAGCAGTCAACCCGCCAAACAACACGCAGGCAGGCAATATGCCCCAACAAGCTGCCAGCTTGTATATCGTGCCGGTTTCGCTGAGTTCTCTCCACCCGGCTGGACCACTCAGAGCCAACGCTGTCCCTTGCCAGAAAGTAATAAGATCGCATACGAAACTTGTTTCCGGTCCCCATACTTTGATCGCCGCGGCACAGGTTGGCGGGAGGATGCGCGTGATGTGGATGTGAAACCCGAAGACGTTGACGTCCAGGCCAAAGTATGCCAAGCATTGCATTGGAATCACGCCGACGAGTGAGGCCATGAACCAGATGTTGCCAATGAGGAAGAGCCAGAGCCTGTTGACAGTGTAAAAGTACGCCGCGATGAGTGCGAGGGCTACGAATAGGAGCCCTAACGTAGTAAGGATGAAGCCAGCTAAGTCGTACCAGAACATTGCCCAGTCTGCGCGCGATATCTCCTCTGCAGTCCATGTTGAGACGTCCATAGTCGCAAGTCGAGTGAAGTGGTAGCGCGACTCCAATATGCTGAGCCAGAGCGGATGTCGAATCTGGACGATGCAAGTGCTGGTAGGATATCGCCGAAAATCTGGATGTGTGTGACGCGAATGGAGATGGGGCGAACCCGATTCTTTATAGAAATGTAGGCGGAAGGTGGCACGACACTTAGTGCACTAAGGTTTGAGGCGACCAAGGCTGCCATGCGGATGCCGTCTCCACCCACCCAGGCTACCGGTTCGAACGGAACCGGACCCTTGTGAGGCTGCGCGGCGCAACTTTGTGTCATGAATGCAGTGCAAGAACATGCAGACCTCCTGTGTCTCAGGGTTCTCTCATTGCTTCCAGGTCCCTGTGGGTCTATACAGCGGCGCTTGTCAGTCCCGCTACTGTCGAGAGCGCCCGGCAATTTCTCTTCAGGCATCCATGCGCACTTGCCATTATTCAGACCTGCGCCTGCTGCCCTTCTGCCGCAAGTGAGTTTGCCTGCATTCTCAGGCGCGGAAGTGTACTCTCTCGGCTGGCTGTCAATCAAGCTGTCTCCCTGGTTGGATGAAGATTTGAAGCAGTTGCAGGCCGATATGGTGGCTCTTGCAAAATTGCTTGCGGAGAGTAGTAGCAGCTTCGGCGAGCTTGCGTGCCCGGGGAGACCAATGCCTGCCTGCTCGACAGCTGCAGCTGCTTGTTCTCGTCGGTAGGGCAATACGTTGGCTTGCAGTAGGTACGACGGCACGGAGAGCGTGTGTATCTTGCTGTTCGATCTCTTTCTCATCTTCTCTCCTCATCAAACCCACGATACACGCACCACATCCATTACCAACCATCACAACCAACGTCAACAAATCGCTCAACAACATCACTACACCAATATCGCTATAGCGATAGACGTACGTCTCAGCATCATCCGCGTGAGGTGAAGTTTCAGCTTGCTGACTTCTTAGCCACAGTTTCGCCAACTAGGCGTAGCGTGCGTCGTCGGCACGATCTTCTCGTACATCTACTGCTTCCTATCTCTTGGGTCATGGATCGAAAGACAACCCCGCCGTTCCAGCAGGTATGTAGCGAACACTAGACTCGCAATACAACGCCAATGGACGGAGGAGATTGTTCTGGAGATCCATCAGTTCACGGTGGCAATCATCATCATGGTGGCGTTGAACTTCCTCTCGGCTCGCATCTGGGAGGGACTATCAGCGCTGCCATGATCAATGCCGTGGACGCAGCTCCAGTCACTGTGAACAGCGTGCCACAATGCGAGGAATGGAGCTGGGACCTAGATGGTTTGGGCGGTAGATGGTACGAGAGACAACCCTGAGAGCTTTGCGCCTCGCCCCGGGGGCCGGACGTCATCTTTACAGGCTTTTCCGAAGTGGGCAGTCCGACGCCAGACCGCTGTATCGGTAAGCTTCTCCCTCCCCTCCGCCTCATCGTTTGTTGATTGGCCGTAGAGGCAGACAAGACATCAGCGTCGTCGTTATCAGGAGCCGGACATCTTCTTTAGGCCGGCTCGCCGCCTTACCTCAAACGCCAGGACGAGCGACGAGCGCGTGGGATGCAGGGCATCTTCGTCAGCACCGCCGCTGTTCACTCCTTCGTACCAAGAAACTGTGCCAGAACACCAGGAGCCGGACGCCTTCTTTAGGATGGTTCGCTGCTCGGCCTTCCTCACCACCGACCGCTTTATCACGAGCGGCTGTTCGCCTATTGTGCAGACTGCACGATGAGACCAGTGGCCGATGAGTTCCAGTATGGTGTTCGCTGCTTCGCTACCATACTCCAAACGCTTCGGTACATGGGCCGCACGCACTCGGATCAACAGCAGCAGGCGGCGACTGGGCTAGACGATATTTTTACGGTCTTTATCGAGAGCGACACAAAAGCGCTATATTCGTGAGCACGACACTTGGAGACCCGTGAGCAAGACAGTTGGAGACCAGAATATTGTACCGGTGAGCTTCTTCGTTCTGGTTGTCTGATCATCCGGCGCTAACAATGGTAGCACACACAGTCTCGCCGGTCGCCGTCCCTTGCGCGGCTCGTTGCTCTGCTTCCTCACCCCGAGATCACACCGACTACACCATCAGCAACCGAATCCACTTAACTACGGCTGACCGGCTCGCTGCTCGGCCATATCGGCGGCGCTAGAAGAACCGGCGGCATCCTCCCCATTGCTCACAGCATGTTGATTTGACTCGGTGGTTGGAGACCGGCATCGATCTGCCGCGAACACTTTCACGGCGGATCGGCGTGTCTTTGCTTGGCCCCGCTCCCGTGAGCAGCGTAAAGATCACCACAGCATCACACGCCGCGATCAGCTCGCTGGCGGTACGCTCCATCGCCATGAGGGTGGCGGTTCACTCTCATGGTGTCTGGACGGATCGCGTCAGCCTTGGCCTGACCTCACAGACGCACATGCGATGCCCAGCAATCTCGGCCGAGCAGTAGATGCGGAGGAGGAGGCTGATTGCAAGGAGACGCATGTGTGGCGTCTGGTCTCCGGGACTCGAAAAGTACCCACCAGGTGTATGGCGCGGTACAATCGTAATGGAAGATATGCGTGTGGCACGCGGTCCTGGGGGTGACGGTGCCGGAAAGTGCGGGATGGTGGGTGGTAGTGCAGCTGTGTTGGAGAACATATGCTTGAAGACTGATCGGAGCCATGGGAGGGTTGGTGGCATGCAGTGATCTAGCTTGTACCGCACACATTGCTCGCTGCGCTTTCCGCTCTGTGTCTTACACTACCCATGCATACCACTTTGCTCGACGCAATTTCCGTACCACGCCTTGCGTGCCATATTCTTCAGAGGCGTTGAAGTCTCTAGATCTCCCGAAAGCCACGGAAGTTCAGGCGATCTGGCATCTGAATGCTATGTGTGCTCGCGTCGAACTCGCACTAGTTCCTACCGCAGACCTATTAGGGTGCAAGGGCCACTCCGGGTACTGCGAACAGTTTGCCGTGCAGACTCATGATCAGTGGTATAGCTTAGGGCAGTTGCTCGGCACAGTGCAAGGAGTGCACCAAACTGGAGACGGACTTCGAGAAGGTCCAGCATAGCAAAAGCCTTACTGTCGAGTCCACGAGGCGAGACCGTTGGCGCGGTACTGCTGTGTCATGTGAAGTGTATCATCCAGCTTTTAGTTGGCTCAGCAATCACTGCACAAAGCCCGGTGTACCGGACAACAGTGACTACTGATCCCAAGGTATCGCGCAATTCCAATGTGAGCCAGTCTGCTCCTGCTCTATCAAGCTAACTCTGAGGTGCACGGTGCTTGGAGACCTTAGCACATGATCCCAACTTGCACATTGCAACAACCCCTCTTGTAGTTGTTCATGCGTGATCGCAACTTGCACATTGCAACAACCCCTCTTGTAGTTGTTCATACGTGATCGCAACTTGCACGATGCAGCATCCCCTCTTGTAGTGGTAAATGCGTTATGCGCTGTCACGGTAGCAGCAAGAAGGCCACCTCATACAGCATCCATGGTCGCCCTCGTACTCAGTACCTCATTTCTGTTCCCGAGCCTGCTGATCTGCAAGAACGCATCGCACCCATAGCCTTCTAGACTGTGGAGCTCTAGACTGCCAGCCCAGTACTCAGCATAGATCCTACTCATCGGCAACCCAATCCCGATCCTCAGATCCGGCGGTCTGCTGGATAGCGTGGCGAGCGGACTGCCGAACTTCTCGCCCGTCGCACCCACAACATCGGGATCCGACGGTGGCAACTGAAGCTCCTGCATGGTCGCTGCTAGTTGTGGGACCTGACCCAGATTCTGGAGCCGCTTCTTACGCCGCGGGCCTTTGGCGAAGGACCAGAGGTAAGGCAGGATATCGCGGTCGATGCCGCCACCTTGGTCAGACACGCGGATGATGACATGCTGCGCCGCCTCGCAAACCAGCACCTCAATCGGAGGCGGCTTAGCTGACCCTTCCTGCTCGACCACCGCTTGGATGCTGTTCCTAAACAGCTCACCAATGATGTACTCCAAGTGCGATGGAATGTACGGAAACGTCGTGTCCAAATGCCCCTGCAGCACAATCTTCGGAATCGCCACATCCGGCCCGTAGGCCTTCGCCGTCAGCTCGCTGGCGGTCTTGGCGCACTGTTCGATGATCTCTTTGGCATTGCACTTGAGGAAGATTTCGCCTACAAACTCGTCATCGGGCGACATGTGAGACTTCTTGCCGTCGAAGTGCCAGGGCGAGTGGAATGTTTCGGTTAATGCTAGGTGCTGTTCGGCGATCACACGACGGCTGATGCGGGAGCGCAGAAGCGTAGTCATGAAGCGGTCGCACTCATCGCCGGACACCGAGTCCTGGATCTCGAGGATGCCCATGGCCAGACGGGGGATAACAGAGAGGTGCTCCTTGAGGCACATCTTGAGAACGTCGCAAAACTTGTCGTTGTCATTCATGGTGCGGACTTCGGGCACTTTCCGGAGACGCTCGAACGCGGTGTAGTACAGCTCGTAGACGTGGCTGATGTGCTGGTTCGTCAAGGCCGAGTAGGGGAGCGTCTGCATGTTCCGGAGGCGGTGGGCGATACGCGTAGGAAGTTCGAGCCGGACATAGTTGGCCGAACCCAGGAGACGACTCTCGGTCAAGGACCGACCAAAGAAGGTGAGTTGGCGCAAGCTGATGGGCCGCGCCTCTCGTCCCACCCACTCGTCCAAGACAGTGGAGGGTCGCCATGGTGGTGGTATAGGTGATTGAGCCGAGGTCGGTGACGGTGATGGTGCTGCAGTAGCAAACGCCCGTACACGCAATGCAGCAGGGAGCCTCAGAAGGGTGTCCAGGGCGAGCCCGCGTGGCTGGAAGGTCTGGAGCATTGTCTGGTGTATAGTGTTTTGGAAGTAGAGGTCACATGCTCACAGTAAAAGTGTTGCACGGTGACTTCCGGCGGGGCAAAGTTGAGGCCTCAGGTCCGACATATCAGGGTTTGCCGCAACAGCAACGAGATGCGGACATTTCCTACACTGATACGGTCATTCACCCGTCGCGATTGCCAGTGAATTGCAGTAGCACTGCGCCTGGAGATGCCAGTCTGCTCGCGTTAGCTCATCCAATCGTTGCTCGTGACCAGACTTCGTTGCAATTACCTAGCATGACGTCGTCAGCGCGTTAGCGTTAGCATCTGCAACTGCATCTGCCTGCACGTGTGGTGCCTTACCCAAGCAGCAAGCATACGACGTCGCAGCTTCAATACTAATCCGCGCGCCTTCTGCAAACGTCCCAACCTCCGCGCCGGCGCCTCTCCCCTCCCCCAAACACGCCATCACCCGGCAAGACCGCTTCGCGCAGTCTCCGCGCACCTGGACGAGTTGACCTGCAGCTGCCGCCTGCGCTGAGCCATGGATTCGGTCAGTCCAGCCAACACTTCCGCACTGCACCCGTTGCGCCTGCGCTGACATATCTCCGGCGCAGTACGGGTCAGACATCATCATGCACAGCGACGGCGTGGACGACGCCAACGAGTTCAGCGAGAAGGAGGATGTCGCCATGTGCGTATAATGAGTGGTAAGAGAGCATGACATGTTGCTGCCTGCTAAGACGTGGCCCAGAATCACACCCGAGACCACCGACATGGACAGCCTCGACGACGCCGACGCCTCCATGGAGCCCGCGCTCCCGCTCGCGACCGACCACGAGGCGATGAAAGAGCGCTTCATGCCGGCACACCCGGACCTCGAGACGGAGTCCGAGACCATGTTCACGTGGGACATTACCGGCTGGCGCACATTGGCGAAGAGGACACATGGCCCGACCTTCCACTGTGCCGGGCACCCATGGCGCGTACTCTTCTTCCCCGCCGGTAATGCCGCATCAGAGAGTGTGTCCTTCTACCTCGAGCAGGGCTTCGAGAATGACAAGCCGCCGGAAGACTGGTATGCCTGTGTGCAGTTCATGCTCGTCCTCCACAGCCCCTCAGACCCCTCCATCTACCTCCACCATGAGGCGCAACATCGTTTCACGGCGGAAGAGGGCGACTGGGGCTTCACACGGTTTGCGGACAAGAACAGGATCTTCGCGCCCAAGTTTGACGGCGCAGACGGTCCGCTGGTGGAGAATGACAGCGCCAAGATGACTGCATACGTGCGCGTGCTGAAGGACCCGACGGGCGTGTTATGGCACAACTTTGTCAACTACGACAGCAAGAAGGAGACGAACATGGTTGGCCTACGGAATCAGGGTGCTACATGCTACCTCAACTCACTGCTACAGTCCCTCTACCTGACCGGCGCATTCCGGAAAGCTGTCTACCAAATACCCACGGCGACCGAGCAAGACCTGGTCAACTCACAGTCAGCATGGGCTCTTCAGAGACTATTCTACCGCCTACAAGCGGACCCGGTAGCTGTGTCAACTCAAGAGCTGACGCACTCTTTTGGTTGGGAGAGCAGACAGATCTTTGAGCAGCAAGACGTGCAGGAGCTGTCACGGATACTCATGGAGAAGCTGGAGGCGCGCATGAAGGGCACAGAAGCGGAGAATGCGCTGCCAAACATGTTCGTGGGCAAGATGAAGACATACCTGCGCTGCATCAACGTCGAGTACGAGAGCAGCAGGCTCGAAGACTACTGGGACCTGCAGCTGAACGTGTCCGGGTGCAAGAGCGTGGACGAGAGCTTCAGAAACTACATCGAGGTCGAGACGCTGGAAGGCGACAATAAGTATGCCGCGGAAGGCTACGGGCTGCAGGATGCGAAGAAGGGCGTCATCTTCGAGAGCTTCCCGAATGTGCTACATCTGCAGCTCAAGCGGTTCGAGTACGACTTCCAGCGGGACGCAATGATGAAGGTTAACGACCGTTATGAGTTCCCGGAGGTCTGGGATGCGAGCCCGTACTTGGACGAGACTGCGGACAAGTCGGAGCCCTACATCTACCACCTGCATGGTGTACTGGTGCATTCTGGAGATCTCAATGCTGGCCACTACTACGCTTTCCTCAAGCCCGAGCAGAATGGCGAGTTTTTCCGCTTTGACGATGACCGAGTGACGCGCGCCACGAAGCGCGAAGCGATTGACGACAACTTTGGTGGCGACTACCAGCTGAACGGTCAGCTACAGAAGGGACAGAACCCGTACACACGCCAATGGTCGACGAAACGGTCAAACAATGCCTACATGTTAGTCTACATCCGCGAGAGCAAGCTGGATCAGATCCTACCACCGGAAACCGAGGTACAGCCGCCTCAGCATCTTCCCACGAAGCTTGCAGAAGAGCGCGCATTGGCCGAGAAGCGCCGGAAAGACCGGGAAGAGGCGCATCTGTACATGAACGTGCAGGTGGCGACCGAGCAGAACTTCAAGGCATTTCAAAGCGTCGACCTAGTTCCTTGGGCGGACGCAAGCGCCGAGGACGACCTCGAACCGGCGGCGCCCAAGGTGTACAGATTATTACGTGCCATGACCATCACAGACTTCACGAACTATATGGCGCAACAGTATGGCCTTGACCCGGAGCTGGTTCGGCCGTGGATCATGGTTAATCGCCAGAACGGAACCATTCGCCCCGACCATCCTCTACTATGGACCGACATGACGCTACAGGAGGCTGCTGATAAGTTTAGCACCCGCACTGGTGGCTTCCGTGTCTTCATGGAGGAGACAACGCGCAAGGCCGATGGCACGCCGAGTTGGCCGAGCGAGGAGTCTTCAGTGCCATCGTCACCAGTTGTTAATGGCAACGTGGCGGCGCAGAACAAGCCCATCATGATCTTCTTGAAGTACTTCGATGTCGACAAGCAGCAACTACACGGCATTGGCCACATCTACATGAACCCTCAGGAGAAGGCGCAGGACATTGCGCCGCATATCCTGCAGATCATGGGCTGGGAGGAAGGTGTCATGCTCGAGCTGTACGAGGAGATCAAGCAGACTTACATTGAGCGCATGAAGCCGAAGAACACGCTCATTGCGTCTGAGATTCAGGATGGCGACATCATCTGCTTCCAGCGACATCTCAGCGACGCGGAGACGGCGGCAGTCAAGCAGACGAACCCGACCGCTTGCCTGGATGCGGTGCTGTACTACGACTTCCTGGTCAACCGCATGTTCGTCACATTCACGCCGAAGTTAATACCCTTCCAGAACTTCCAAGTCCGAAATGAGGGCGACGAGAAGTTCATGGTCGCGCTGTCGAAGAAGGACGGCTACGACGCTCTTGCGCACAAGGTGGCGGAACACTTATCGAACATCAGCGCCGGGCCCGTCGACCCTTCGCATCTCCGCTTCACGACGGTTAATGTCCAGTCCGGCAAGCCGAGGGCGGTGGTCAAGCGGCAGCCAGGGACCACTATGGCGAGTATACTCCTCGGCTCTAGTGGGTACGCTGGATACAACTACACGCCCACGCAGGCGCCGGATCACATGTACTACGAAGTGCTGGAGATGAGTCTGACGGACCTCGAGCAACGGAAGACCGTGCGCGTCGTCTGGCTGTCCGAAGGCATCGCTAAGGAGGAGCCGTACGATCTGCTCGTGCACAAGCAGTCGCAGTTCACCGACGTCCTCCTCGCCCTGCAAAAGCGCGCGTCGCTGCCCGACGAGATCCTAGAGCAGATCCGCTTCTACGAGGTCCACGGCAACAAGGTCTACAAGATCCTGCCGTCCACGCAGTCGGTTATAGCGCTCAACGAGTTTATGACGGTGTATGCGGAGCGGATACCGGACGAGGAGAAGACGCTGGAGAAGGAGAAGGGCGATCGGTTGACGTACTGCTTTCACTTTGAGAAGGAGCCGTCGAAGGCGCATGGCGTGCCGTTTATCTTTATGCTGAAGGAGGGCGAGGCGTTCAAGGAGACGCGGGAGCGGTTGAGCAAGCGGACGGGGATTAAGGGGAAGAATCTTGAGAAGGTGCGGTTTGCGAGTATCAAGGGGGGCCAGAATTACAGTCGGCCGCAGTGGGTTGATGATGGTAAGTCACAACATGACAGTCTTAATACCCGGTACGGATGCTAACATGATCGCAGATGATGTCCTAACCGAGAAGATGGGTCCCGAAGACCATCTCGGCCTGGAGCACCCGAACCGCAACCGCGGCAACTTTGCCAAGTACGAGAGCTTGAACATCCGATAGAGGGGGAGCAGAGCAAAGCTGGTATGCGATTGCTAGTGCTCGTGCTAAAGCCAGCAGGCACTCAGGCTTTGGTTATGGACGTGTACAGATATGATGCGGCAACGAATGGCGAAGACTGCACGGCGGCGGAGTCTAAGCGGCATGCATAGGAGGGAGCGGGCAGGTGTTGTTTTCATGAAGTTGCGTGGAGTTTTTAGGGCGATGGGATGGTGTGGCAGGCGTTTATGGCGCAGAAGGTAGCTATGCTCGCGATGAGCGGGAAGCAGGTAGACAGCGTAAGGTAGCATAGCCATGGTGCGCATGAATGCAGAGATGGGTTTGACGGTAGCCACTTCCTGGCGCTGATAGTGCAAGGAGATGTCCGACGTCAAGGTGGTCGCTTCCCGTTCGTCTTGATTGTTTCCTGAGAAGGCGTGGCAACTGCGAGTTGGATGTGGGAATCCTACTAGGTGGGAGCTTTCCCAGCCGACGTCGCTAGAACAACAAGCTTTGCTCGAGTCTCAGTAGCACAGCATGGCCGAACAGCCGCGAGACATCAATATGGGTGATGCGTTTATACAAGAAGCAGCCGACTTTCTCCTCAGCAAGCTGGACATATACCCGTCCGGAGCTTGTGGGCCGCGGCGAAATGCTCCCCTGGACTGCTACAAACCGGTGCATCAACCTTACACCCGTAGAGCACATGGAAGCAACGCAGCTCTGGCTGGTTTGATGGCATCCACCGTGCCCGGAGGAACTCCACGGGCTCTCGATGGTGCTGTAGTGTACGATCGGGATATCGTCACGACGTGGAGACTGCCCACTTGTCTGGCAGCGTACGAGATGTACTTCTAGGAACAGGCCTTTGCGACTGCGCTGGCGCTGGAGACTGTCTACATTGCCATCGAAGCATTTCTCGATAGCGAGGATGTTGGTCCGTGTGCGCACCATCATAGTGCGGGCTTCATTGTCGCTGACGGAGTCCAGGCGCCTACCATGCCATGACTTTGCTCCAGCGATTCGGCGTTTACCTTGGTGAACTCGGCACCCAGATGATGACCGTCACACTGTCTAGCATCCACAACGATATGCTTGAGGAGTACGATACACGGATGCGAAATGGACTGTCGCCCTTCTCGTGCCACTACCAAGTTGCAGCCTTCGTCCTGGAGTTTGTACGGACTCGCGGATGCTTCTTCCATGCCGAGGGCCGCATGCCGGTCGTCGAAGCGTCGTTCGCCGTGCACACCACCACGCGGGAGGGCGATATGCGGGTGCAGGTTCACTACAGTCCGTCCCAACCGTTTGTGCAGTTTCCCGAGCTGTGCAATGTCGTCGGCGAAAGCGAGCGATACATACTCCGGCCGAGCATGGTACGACGTCATGCATCTGCCACGAGTCGTGCTTCTATACTGACTTTACTGTCCAGACGATGCCTGGAACTAGCCTGCTGCACACCACGATCGACTACTTTCTCAGTCCCGTCGAGGAGGAATGGCTGGCTTGGGATGACGAGCATCAATGTTTTCATGGTGCCGTGCCTACCCGACGAGCCGCAGAAGCAGGCGCTGGCCGACTCGATGCTTACACCATCCCCTTGGAGCTCGAGGCTGTCGTGACCAGGCTCTTTCCCAGCAATATCCGGCTGGAGCAGGTCATCCGCATTGCGCTTCCGCTCACGGTGCGGCGACGGCCGGACCAATGCGGCTCTCCCCCATATAGGATGGCAGCCGGGAGCCCACCATGGCTGCCAATGGACCTGGGGCGACAGGCGCACCGAAGACCGGAGAACAGTCATACCGCTACTCCGTATGAGCTGCTCAGTCCATCTGGACGCTCATCTCGGCACCACAAGTCGCGAATAGTGTCGAGATCCAAATCCGCCTTCGACCTCCGGACCGCGCGCACAGCTGAGGCGTGCAGCACCGCCCGGGCTGACACAGTCGGCGTTAAGCTGCCTCTGGGCACCATGCGGAGTTGCGAGAACATTGTGCGGACGGCGAGTAGATACTCTGACTACGAGGCTTGCTATGAGAGTTCCGAGAGTCTCTGGCGCGCGCACGGGGCGTACAAGGCTTACGGCGGCGATAGCCAAGGTCACAAGGTTGGAGCATGGCAGCGAGGGATGAGTGTGGGTCAGGATGATCGAGAGCTTCCGAGCTTTCAGTCGGACCTGTAGTTGGATAGGCAGATATGTGCGTGTATTGCAGAGCGCGTCGCACCATCTCAACCATGGGTCCGTGGTGGCTGGCCGCTTTGTGATACCGTGGACGAATCGCACAAAGCTCCTGCTCTCGCCTGCTTGTTCTTGGTCGTACTACGTCCAACACAGCCACCTCTGACAACTGCTGCAGTATACGGTACAATCTAGACCGCAGCGGTGGCAACGGAACTCGATCACATGCTTGCACAGCCACGTCTCGCGCCACATTCGGTGACGATATCCATCCCTGCTTACCGTACGTCATCGTGCATTGCGGTATTGATTGCCTGTCTGCCGATCGCGTGTGCTGAAACACTGCAAACGCGTGCGCGTCGTCCAGGCCTTGTTTATCTAACCCCAACGGAACCAGTTGTGGAAATGGCTCTGTATCCCGAGTCCCGCCCGCACTTGCAACAAATACGGTTGTTTGCGGACTTTCCATCGATCCGAACGATTTAGCTCTTGTTTGACTTATGTAATGTCTTCACAACTTCCTATATTCTCCGCTCCCTATAATGCCCGCTCCCTAAGATTGCCGCTCCCTTGCCCGGGTGCTTCTGCAGCACTAATGATATAACTTAGAACGGAAGTTTTCCTGTATAGAAAACTACCGGTTTAGCATTATAGCTGTATTATATATAGAGCTATAGCTATTTTGTTATGTAAATCTAATATCACTAAGTGATGGAGCCCCGCATATCACGCTTACAAAGCAGGACCTTGAAGTTGAATCTCGGACTGTCCAGGTTGTTCCACATTGTCGGCACAGCCAAGAACACGAACGACGTATAAATATCCACCGCCCAGCTGCACTTCTAATAGCCTTCTCCAAGCACTCAACAACACAGCGACCAAACAGCTCCCAAGAAGCGTCGAGACAGCTCCCAGAAGCATCTCCCACGCGAAGCACGCGACACCCAAACGCGACACCCAAACCCACCACCTTCAAGATGATCTCCGCACTCATTCTCGTCATCATCACCATCTTCCGTATGCGCTGAGCTACAACCTTCGTGGCTTCCTCGAGGACATACTAACAGCGCGACAGTCCCGCCTGTCGGCGTCTTCATGATCGCTGGCTGCGGCGCCGATCTGCTCATCAACATCTTGCTCACCATCCTCGGCTACTTCCCTGGTCACATTCACGCCTTCTACCTCGAGTACGTCTACTTCAGCAAGAGAGAGCAGGCGCAGCAGGGCATCGTCGACAACCGTGCGGCACCGGGTGTGTACAGCGACAACGTTCAGACGGGCGGGTCGGGGTACGGTACTATGCCGCCGACGTACTAGGGGAGGCGGAAAGATAGCGGCGGGTGTACTCAAGCAGCAATGAGGTGTGGAGATGGTGGAAGGACACCCGGAGGTGACGCAGGTTGACTGTCGTTCACTCGTTCGCGTTGTTGCAATATTTAAGATACCCCCAATCGACTGTCATTTCCCTATTTAGCGTGCGATCACATGTCGCTCACTCGAGCGCTTATCTAGCTTTTTTGTACACCCGAGACACCGGTCTTGAGCCTGGGCCTTTACACTTCGAAGTCAACCCTCTACCATCATCGTACGTCTGGGAATCGGTGAAGTTCGGTGCACTATCAAGACGCACTACACACGCGAGGAGTGCGGAACTCGTGTACTGGAGAAACACCATACCCACTGCAACAGCAAGAAAGCGAGCCGCTGTCTTCTTCGACAGGGTTCTTATCACCTATCCGAAGGACCGACGTTTCCGAAAACGCTTCGCAAGACCGGCACACATGATGGCTCAACCTGGGCAGCCGGCCGCAAAGCGGAGAAAGTGAGATAAACTCATAGTCCGTGGAGGCGACAACTGCTGATTGGGTGACAGACTTGATCTGTTTGAGGAGGTGGTCGTTGTTGTTGGGAGCCAAGAGCACCGGTTCACGGTGCCCAAGTGCTTCCTGACAAAGACATCCGACTTCTTCAAGACTTGCCTGAACGGCACGTGGAAAGAAGCGAAGGATAAGACAGTCAAGCTTCCCAAACAAGAACCGGGAATCTTCGCAGTCTACCTGCAGTGGCTCTACACCGGCGACCTGATTTTGTGCGAGGCCACGCCAGAAGATCTCAAAGACAAGCCGCACGAAGACCGTCAATCCGCGGCACTCGAGCATTATGGCCTCCTTGTCCCGCTGGCGATTCTCGCTGACTCCCTCGCCGACTCCATGTTGAGCAATGTGGTCGTCGATGCCATACTCAGGGTAAAATACAACATGCATTTCGCGCCTGGCCCTGATCAGGTTCGACGAGCCTACGGAAACCTGCCCGAAAATTCGCCACTCAAGCGCCTCTTGGTCGACATGTATCTCTACGACGTCGGCGTTGCCTTCGTAGAGAGGATCAAAGCCAGTCTGCCCAACGACTTCGTCTTCGACTTGATGATTGCTGCAAAGAACGTTGCGAGCTCCTCCGGCAAGGGATCCAAGTCGTACTGTCAGGAGAAGTGCAGATATCACGTGCACACTGACAATGTGCCGAAATGCACTTGAACGTCACTCGGCGCGGCGCGATGCTACCTCAAAGACTCTTCTACCGAGCCGAAAGGACGGAAGGACGCACTGTCGGCAGATGAAGAATCCATTGGTTGATAGCTGGGGTGAGTTGCTTGGAGGCGTGGGTTCTGGTGATGGACGGATGGTGAAGCTTTCGGCCTTCCACGCTGATCCCGACATCAGCTACGAAAAATTGATTGATAAGGGAGTCAGTGAAGCGCGAGCAAAATGCTTTTGGGAGCACGTGCGTCATAGCGCTCTACACTTCGATTGCTGGTTCAGGTGGTAATAGCAGCACCGGAAATGACCTTGCTGACGAGACACTCTTCGCTTGCCTTGATCGCCTTCTTGACCTCCTGGATCTCCTTCTTGACGAACTTCTTCATGCGCTCGTCGCGCGCATCGGCTTGTCTCTTCATCCAGTCCCTAAAAGAGCTGAATTCATCGATCACTATCCTGGCCGAAACACTGCTGTCTGGGCCCCAATTCTCCCAGTTCTTCATCTAGCTATCGATGGGCCATGGTAGGCTGGAAGGGTGTCAGAGTCCACATCTGGAAGGGCGATGAACTTTTCCTGACCCTTTCTGTACTCTTGGAGCGAGTCTTGTATCTGTTGTTTGCTTGTGTGCGTGATAGTAGTAGTAACTTGAAGTGAAGCGGAAAGCTGGAGGTAGAGCTGTGGGCGGCACCTTCGACTCACCAGTCAGTGTTAGCGAACACGTACGCGCATGTGATTTTGGCACATGTTTCACGCTAGTGGCGGATAACGGAGAGACAAACACAGTCGTTTCAGCTTAGTCGCTCCAGGCGATCGTCAGTTTAGGATATTGACATCTCTTCTGGTTGAGCTTCTCGCACTCACCTCCGTTGCAACCCGGGCTTGAGTCTTGATTTGAGGGATCTCTTGCCTCCAATATGAAGTGAGCTTCACAGTCCGCACGTCACGCTAACGAAAGATCAAAGCGGAGCCGAGACATCCAAGTGCCAAAGCGAAAGGAACGTTCTGACTCTCCAGCTTGCACGATACGGGTAGCCTTTTGCGGCCGTCGGCAGGAGCTCTCACGGAAGCATGGCCACCGATCGTGGGCACGCTGCAAAGCGGATCAAGTGAGCATACAGGGTGTCGTTTATCCCTCTCAAAACTCACGGTTTCATAGGTTGGACTTCAGCGAAGAAGTCACGGTTCTGGTCGGCCCTGAGGAGAAGCGATACGTTGTTCATAAAGCGATTATCAGCAATCACTCCAAGTTTTTCAAGGCAGCTTGCGCTGCGAACTTCAAGGAAGGCCGAGAGAAAATCATTCGCCTGCCGGAAGTTGACATCGAAGCGTTCCGGAGCTATGCACAGTGGGCATACAGCGGCGAAGTCGTAGTCGCAAGCGACGAGGAGATATCGGCCGACGCCTTTGGTGTCGTGCGAGGCACACGCCTGGCCAAGCTATACGTGCTCGCCGAGTTCCTGGGCGATACCTTTCTCCGCAACACCGTCGTCGATCAATTGCGTACATTGCACACCAGTTGCGAAACTGGACCAGGCACCGCGGAGATCATCATCGCCTTCGAAGACGTTCCGGCGGAGAGCACGCTGCGCAGACTGGTGTTAGGTTGGTATCTAGACAAAGCCTGTGTTGATGTGGTGGAATGGATGGACGAGAATTGTGAGGAGTTACCAAAAGCATTCTTCGTCGATCTGGCTATCAAGCAGTTCCAGGCAAGCCTCAACGGTATCAAGGCGTCAAAATGGGACCAAGGCAAATGTACCTATCATGAGCACAACGACGAAGTGCCGGCATGTGTTTGATCACTCTCGGTATCCGACACGCAGCAAAAGTGACACAGGGTGGACACTGACCATGCAAACAGTCAGCAGCAGAATCGAGACGGACCGTCACGAACAACGAGATGCCACAACGCTCCGGAAACTGTCTCTACTACGAATGTGACGGTGGATGGACTTCAGCACCGGGAGCGGGTAACCGATGTCTGGGAAGTACGCGAAAGGAAGGTTCGCATGGGCTTTAGGAAGAGGACGCTACAGTACACGTTGATTCACAGTACCGTAACTACTAGTGTCCAACTGAGTCTCAGTTTTCTCATCAATCCTGGACGAGCCGTATGCAAGGAGAGCCGCTGCGCTTATTCATTCTCTGTAGCATCACCAGAAGCCCTTTGCGCTGATCCGCTTTCACCCACTGCAGCAGTGACGGCGGCCTTCTTCTTCGCCTCCTCCATCCCCCGCTTCACCTGCTCATCGGACTTGAACGGATGCATTGGCGGCTTGCCATGCGACCACTTCAACAGCTCCTCCTCCGTCCTGACCGGCAGATCTCTCCCCAGATCATCGCAAAATCCCCAAAGCATCATCCGGCTCCACTGCGTATGCAGCCCCAGCTTTCTCCTGATACTCTCCCTCAACATCAGCTCCTCCGGTCTCAGTAGCTGCTCGCGTGGCTTTTGTCTCGGCAAGACGATGCGCTTCTGGTGCGGGTACAGCATCTGTTGGTTCGCATCATGCTGGTGGTTCGTAGCATTGGTGAGCAACACCTGCTTGCCGCCGAGATTGACATGCGATACGCCAGGTCGCTCGAGGCCGGCCGTACCGACTTCCCACCAAGGCACACCCATGATACTTTGCTTCTTGACGTGCTCTGGTACACCTTCAGGCAGATGGTACCTATGCCTGACCCACAGTTTGAGCACATCGAGGCGGTTCATGCTGACCCGCGGCTCACTCGGATCCCAACTCCAGCCTCTCAGCACTCGCCACAACGGCGTGAAGTGTCTCTCAGCCATGAGCATCTCCCGGAGATCACAGCCGATGACGCCGGTTCGTTCCAAGCGACGTGGATGCGCGCCAATGTTGGTGTTAGCGGTAGCGACTGGGTAGACGGGTCCCGCTGGGTCCGTGAAGCTCATGTCGACTTTCAAGAAGAAGAGTGTAGCGCAGAAGATGGTTTGCTGGGTGATGTAGGCCTCTGTCTGACACAGCGCCACACGTTGCGCGTTGAACGGAAGATCCAAGATGAACCACATCCTCTTCACCGCGTCCAGCGTGCCTCTCGGACACCGCAAGCCCTTGGTGGCGAGCTGGATAAGCATGTCTTTGCAGACACCTTGCCGCCACACGACCATCTGCAGCCATCTCAAGCTCGGCACCTCGTGTAAATCATCGTATTGCTCCTTCAGCTCTTGGCCGGCCATCGAGCTCTTCTTGTGCAGGGAAGGGTCGCGAACGCACAGTGACTTGTAGCAGCGCCACGGGTAGATCCTGTCCGCATCCGGTGCCCTTGTGCGCATGACGGAGAGAATGAAGGCCATGTATTGGCTGTTGAAGATGAAGTGGAACGATCTGCTGGAGGAGTAGAGGGTGAGAAGCGAGGGTATGTTGAGGTAGCTGACGAGGAGTAAGAGCACATCGTTGTGTCGGAGAAACGCATTGAAGATGCTGAACGGCGGCTTGGTCGGAGTAGACCGGTTACGGTTGAGGAGCTGGGAGACCGCTATCGAACGTCCGGATGGCAGAGCGAAGGTGGGAGTGACTGAGGCGATCCTGGGCGTGCCGCAAGAGTCATAGCTGATCTCGATCTTGTTCTCAAGGCGTGGGCGCTTCGCTGAAGGCTCGCCATTGGTGCTGCCCGATGTGTCGATGCGAAGAGGAAGTGGCTCGAACCTGCCCGTGTCGAACTTCTCCGGTGAAGTGGACGCACGGCGCTTGTGCAGGTTACCGAGCTGAGGTGTCGCAGGCAATGCCGGTGCGACGAGCGGTGGAACGCCATGACCAGATTGCCTGATGCCGAGAGCATCTGCCTGTGGCTCAGCGCCGCCGTTGGACTGGGTGGAGTGTTGTCTCGGTAAAGTAGTACTCGGTCTCGCTGCCTGGCTTGATCTCTGTTCGCCTGCTTTCTGTCGGGCTGGCTCGGCTCCCGCTGTTTGCCCTGGTGTTGGCACGTGTGTCGGCTCTCCGCTGACGTTGCTCATCTCGCTCAGATGGTCTGCTCCCATCTCCATTTCGTCGCCTTCGCGGATCTCGTGCTCGAGATCGCTCTCGCCTCCTGCCATTGCTTGGTCGCGGTCCTTCAGGCTTCGGTTTGTCTCTTGTCCACACATTGCCCATAGAGCTGTGGGGATGCCAACCGTTCTCCGGCCAGTCGAGTGTGAGGTGAGTGACGCACAGAAAAGAAGTGACGGCAACGGCGGCAACGTAGTAGTAAAGGCGGCCGATACCCATCGTAGCAGAGGAAGCGTGGACTCGAAGCGATTGTGTAGTTAAGTTGGTGGAGCAATATCTGACAATAGGTGAAGGTTCCTATTGTTCTGGTGGAGCCTTGTTTGTCGGTAGCGCAGATCATTACGTCCACGTGGCTGTGCGGTTGCTAGGTGGCGAAGCTTGTGCCACCGCTGGGATAGGCAAGAGCGGAGACTTTGTGCTTCGCCGCCTTCAAAGCGACAGCCTCACGAATATGGCTTTGGCGCCCAATGTCGTGTCCAGTACAGGGTGTCCGGGTGTGTATCGAGCGACCTGAGGATTTCGGATCGATCGCCCTACTTTCATACCCATGCGATGACACGAACCATGGATCTACTCAGCAAGCAAACGTCTACGCCCCGACCCCATTCGTCACTCGTGAACATGGAGTGTATGGTGCGCCTACTCCGTCTCATACCTCAGGCTTACGAATGTGCTGCTGTGTAACGGGTTGACGGCGCTGACCTTCTACGCCGTGCTGGCATTTCACGGTCAGCCCCGCCCAGGCCACCCTTGCAGAGATCGCCCCTTCACCATCAATGATTGACCAACGGACTTCATTCACTCTCCATCCGTGCAAATTACTCACTCGTCCAAGCTTCAATCTGGTGAAGCGGGTTTCAGAATGGCTCGCCTCGCTTGTCTCTTGTCTCGCATCGCTTGTCTCGCAGACAGCAGATCAACCTATGCCTTCAGCGAAGCCGCCAGGCTTACGCTCACGTACAAGTGCCACCCAGGCGCGTCACAGATGTATCTTATCCCGTTTTTCTCAGTCAGGCACTTCATCACCAGTCTCATGCCTGCTAACCCATCGTACAATCGGAAAGAGGGACGTGAGCCGCTTGAGCAGTCAGTGGCCAGCGCTATGGAATCGATATCCGCCGCTGACTCGCAGATAGAGTGGTATAGACAGTGCATGGTAATAGACCAGCTCGCATGCAACGGCCTGAGCACAGACGAAGAGCCAGACTCAACGGAGAGGAGACGAGAGCTTGTTGCTCAAGCCCGACAGTCCCTGGTCGAAGAGTCGCAGCGCCAGTGAGTAGAGCGTGGGCCCCAGCCTGGCGCCGAGAAGATTGAGCAAACTGGCGGTCCGCGTCCCTCGCATTGAGTAGATCCGCCTGCGTGTTCCGGGAGTCTCGTCGAGCAGACAGGACGCTTCACTCAATGATGAAGTCCCGCAGCTCATACTCCCCTTTGTCCAGCCCTTCAATTGCTTCGCCATCCATGAAGCCATGAACGTACGCGGGGCCGATCATGCGATGGGTTGTCTCCTCTGACCCTTTGCGGAGCACGAAAGGCATAGGCACGCCTCGAAACACGACGATCTCGTCGCTGGCCTGGGAGCCGGGCGGGCAAAGGGCGAAGTGTCTGGAGGATGTCACCGAGAAGATGGGTGTATCGTCGAAAACGTTGTAGAGACTTCGCTGGAAAGTGTCGTGGTATTCACGCGTCGTCTCTTCGGACATCTGGGTTGAGTGTGCGTTGAGCCCTTTGTTGAGCCCTTCCGCCACTTTCTCCCACTCCCCCCAAGGTTTGCATGTCAAACAATCGTCGTCCGAGGGCCATCGCTTGACTCGAACGTAATCAACATTCGTTGACCTTCCATCGGCAACAAGAGTCTTAGCAAACGCATGCAGTATTCCACCTGCAGGTAGCGTGGCAAGGGAGCGGTTCTCCATCGCCCATTGTTCCAGGACGTCCCACTTCCGTTCGGACACGTTATTCGTCACGCCCTCAAAGCAGTCGTCGACCAGGCAGATAGAACACCCTATGAGTGTGAGCCGCCTGCCTCCGGCGGTGAAGGCGGAGGGCGAGAGCTTGAGAGGCAAGCTGCCGCCAGCAGCGTACAACCAAGCCGCAAACTCCCTAGTCTCCACAGCACTTGTCCAGTCGGGTACCCATGACGGCAGCTCAGCGCGCCACGAGTCAACCTTGGTCGTGACAACTTGCCGTCCGATCGCACTCAAGGCAACGATCAGAGCAGTCATGCCCCCCGGACGAAGTAGAGCTTGGGTTGTGGCTTGTATAAAGACGTCGACTACATCATCATAATAATCGACGCTCGCGGGGATCACGACACCACCACTCATGCGCTCGAAGACACCGCGAAGCGCAAATGCATGGTCGTGGTGATCCACACAAGATCGACCATAGGCATTTAGTTGCAGGGAGATGAATGATTCACTTTGCCTGTTGCCAGTCTGCATGGCACGACGAACCCACTCTACCGAGTCTAACAATTTCATGGCTTTCCATACACCGAACTGGTTGTAGCGACTATCGATGACAGTCCAGGACTCAATATCAAACGTGGGCAGCAGCCGTCTCAGTAGGATCGGAAGGTGAAGCAGGTATTCGATGTCGCAGCTGGTGTGTCCATATGAAATCGTGCATTGCCGTGAAAGAGCTACTTCCTGAAATGCCCACAGCCTGAAAATCCACGGAGAAGTCATGATGACGCGGATGCAGTCCCCATGCTCCAAAAGCTGCTCTTTGGTAACATCCTGGGCCATGGTGATTTGCATGATGGCATGGAGCGCGGACTCTAGTCCAGGAAGTGGTGCTCCGAGCCAGACGCGGCAAGACACAGCCCTCTCGTAGATCGTCCCCATTTTCTGCACTTGCACATTCTTTTCCAGGATGTCATCCTGTCTGATGCAGACTGCATCGATCCAGATCCGCAACTCGGCATCCCTCGGTCGTAGATATTGCAGCGCTTCATGCACACTTTCGGTGACTGCGCAGCGCTTCTCCCGAATCCAGATAGTCTGGGACAAGGAAGGATCACCCCACGCGTATGAGAGAGCATCGTACGCTGGACCGTCCTCCAGCCGCTCAACACAGAGCTCGCATCTGATGGGAGTGCCGAACTCGTCAGGATAGACTGTTAAAACGCGGATCTGGCCGTCGAGGAGCCGCTCCTGGTATGTGAACAGATTCCAATGGGTGCGGTTCCGAACGCGCTGCAATATGTGTTTCAGGTTGGCCATGATGGTGTCCTGCCTTGGGGTGGGGTGTTCGAGAGGAAACGGGGTGCAGGAGGTCGGAGGTGGCGATCCTCGTGCTCTTGAGACTTATCCCCTACCAGGCAAGGCTGAGATGCGGGCTGTGCCCTCCATGGTGGCTGCATAGCTGCAGCCTGCATGACCAGCACAGCACGGGGTCCCTCAGGCCACTACTAGCTATGAATGCTGCCCATGCCAGGCGAAATTTGCAACAGGTTGAATTGCAACACCGCAGTAGGCCTCGTCGTGCCACTTCTGGCTTTAGGTCACGAAAATTAGGTAGAAAGTAGGTATGGGGCGTTGAGAGAGATGCAAGTAGCTTTTGCCAAGCCAGAAGTGACCACCTCACCTCACTTCATGCCGCTGCACTCCCATGAGAGGGTCTACCTACCTCTACATCAAGCAATGTCATAATCTCGCCTACCCGGAGACAGCGTCGCTGTCCACACCACAATAAACATGCACAACACCCTCACACGCGTGCAGAATGTCTTCGGCTTCTTCACCTCCGTGGCCTTTGCCGTAGCCGCAGCCATCGCCATGAGCGTGCTGCTCAGCCCTCAGACACCGAGCGCCTCTCTGGAGCTCAGGAATGTGCAAGTGTAGGTGCATGCTCTTTGGCCGATCACGTCGATATACTGACACCGCCACAGGGTCAAAGGCCGCCCACACTACTACAGCACCAAACGCGAGGAGTACGCGCACGTGAAGTTCGACTTGGACGCCGGTACATACACATACTCCCCACCATACCCGACCATACACACGCTAAGACTCCAATCGTATAGACCTCACCTCCCTCTTCAGCTGGAACACCAAGCAACTCTTCCTCTACATCACCGCCTCCTACCCCTCCTCGGACCCCACCATCATCCCGCCCTCCGAAGCCGTAATCTGGGACGCCATCATCCCCTCCGACTACGCTCCCCTCCACCCCAACACCTACATCCACCCGACCTCCAAAACCGCACCGAAACCGAAGAAAAGCGCCAAGGGCAAGGGCAAGAAGGAAGTCGGCAAACCCTACCCAGCAGGCGCCAGCCCCGGCATCGTGCGGCTCGACAACCAGAAGCCCAAGTATCAGATCACCGACGTCAGCGGCAAGATCGCCGAGCGCGAGAATGCGACGTTGACGCTACATTGGAATGTGCAGCCCTGGGTCGGCGCATTAGTCTGGACGAACACGAAGACCGTTGGGCGATGGCAGGGACTACAAGGCGGGGAAGCCAAGTTCGCCTTCCCGCCGCTCAAGGGCACAGAGGTCAAGAAAGACGACCTGAAGACCGAGACGGGCGGTGAGCGGAATAGAGGGAGTCCTGCATAGTCTTCTCGTTTCAACGTAACCTCTGTATCATGGCGCAAGCCAAAGCCAAAGCATGTCTGCTCTATGACATACTCACGGACACATTCCACTACCTAATACCGCTCGGCAACGCACCACTACGACGGTACGCCGCTTCCTATGCAGTGACCTCGGCGGTGCGTTGCCTCTTCTCACTCGGCCCCGCCGCCTCCTCCGCCTTCCGCTTCTCCGCCTGCTCCCTGTCTTTCCGCCGAACCTCACGCTCCGCCTTCTCCTTCTCCTTCCGCAGAGCTTTAGATTCGAACTCATGCCAGTCGCCTTCCAGCTTCTCCAGCTCCCACACTTGCTGCGCTTTGGGCTCTTCCGCCGTGAAGTACGGATGCTCTAACACATCAGCCGCTGTCGGCCGGTTCGCCGGGTCGTACAAGAACATGGCTTGCAGCAGTTCGAAGGCTTCCGGTGAGACGCGCTCGCGGTACTTGTCCGCGAAAGTAGACGATATCCTGTGCGAAGGCCGCAGAAGCTCGTACCACTGCAAGTCGGTGATGCCAGGCCACTCACTCCTCGATGGCGTGCCGAGGACGTTGTAGATCTTGTCCAGCTGATTGATCTCGCCACCATCACCCGGGAAGATAGCATGCCGTGTGAAAATCTCCACAAGCACGCAAGCCGCGCTCCAGATGTCGACTGCAGGCCCGTACTGCGTCTCGCCCAGCAGAAGCTCAGGTGACCGATACCAGATAGTAATGACCCGGTTCGTGTAGTCCTGCTTCTGCCGCTTCTGGTAGAAACGCGCAAGTCCAAAGTCCGCAAACTTCAGCTCGCCGGTCTTGGAGATGAGGATGTTGGCTGCCTTGATGTCGCGGTGCAAGACTCCTCTTCTATGTAGGTAGTCCAGGCCCTCGAACATTTGCTTAGCCAGGTGCTTCTTGTGCGCAGATGTGAGCGCGAAAGTGGGGTGGTTGAGGAGGCCAGTCAGGTCGTGGGCAAGGTACTCGAAGACCATGAAGCAATCATTCCGCTCGACCATGACCTCTTGTAGTGCGACCACGTTGATGTGGTTTAGCGACTGCAGGAGCTTGATCTCGCGGGTGGCGGTAACTGGGAACTGCAAACCGTTAGCTCTCGTCACAGCAAAAGCAGAATGCCGTGCAAACTTACGCCATCGCGTTCACCCTCCATCCGTATCTTCTTCAGCGCCACCATCCTGCCAGTGTACACATGTATCGCCTTGTACACCTTTCCGTATGTTCCGCTGCCGACAACAGACTCATTGCCAGTCTTCCGGTAGTACACACTGTCCGACTGCGCAAAGTCCTCACTCAAAGTGGGCCGAGCCTTGATCCGCTTCTTCCTCACCGTCTCCTTCCGTACACGAGGAGGAGAAGGCGGGCGACCGGGAGCCTCAACGCGAGTATTCCCCACATAGTTCGTGCTCTTTGGTACAACAACGGTCTGAGCGAGCGGCGAGAGAGTTGCAGGCGCCTTCTTCGACACCAGGGGTGACGTCTCCGGCTTTATTGAGCTCTGCACTTTCTCCGTTGCAGCTACCTGTTGGCTTGCCCGCCCCTTGATCGAGAATGAGATCTTGTTCCTCTCCTTCTCTGCATCTGCTTCTTTCTCTGCTGCCGTCTTCGGTCTCGTGCTAAGCGAGACCGTCTGTGCAGCAGGTCCAGTTGGCGTGGGTTTCCGCTTCTTCGTCGCGCTCTCGTCTTCTGCGCGGAGATCGGCAGGCGGTCTAAAAGGGTTTTCGTCATCTTCCGGGTCTGTGTCTTTGGGCGGCGGCGCTGCGGATACAGAGCCTTCTCGTGACTTGTCACCAGGCTGCACCAAGTGACCACCCTTCACACCATCACCAGGTGTCCATGACAGGTTTGCGAAGTGACCTCGACCGCCGCGCACTGCCGGACCACCTCGCTGTGGTGTTTGGTTGCCAGGATGTGAAGGTGTGTTGCTGAACTGTCTGGACGGTTTGGGTTGGTAGTATGGCACGCCAGGTTGTGATGGCGGAGTTTGCTGGTACTGGTATTGTGATAGTTGTGGCGGGTATCCACTCATGGGCGAAGGCGCGTGTGGAGGGTAGCCTTGTGGCGGATAGCCCTGATGGCCGTAGGCTGGGTGCTGAGGCGGGTATTGATAGCCTGGACCGTAAGGCGGGCCGCGGTTATACATGACTTCGTCTGTCTTGCGGTCGTCTTTGCGTGATTTGCGGCTCCCGCGACTCACGGACCGTTTTGTGCGACGAGCCGTTTCACTCTCGTGTGCTGCCCGAGCTTCACGACGAGAGCTCTCGCGGCTGTCGCGCCGTGCTCCGCGATCACGTGGCGAGCGAGAAGACCGGCGAGTCAGGTTTGACCGATTGTCCCTTACTGGTAGGGGTGAGCGCTTGGGTCCGGCAGGGTGGTGTCGAGCCTCGTCTCCCACACTTTGGCGGGGTCTAGTATCAATATCCCGATCACGCCCGGAACGTTGACTCCTTGAAGGTGGTGGCGGCGACCTTGAGTATCGCCGTCTGGAACGATGCCTTGGTGACTGGCTTCGTCCGTAGTAGGACTGGTCGTCCTCCGCCGGCCTTCTGTATCTGTCTCTCGATCCTCTATTCCCAGCTTCTACTGACTCGCCACGGTATCGCGAGTCTTTCGATCGTGATCGGTCGCGACGATGGGAGTGTCGGTCAATTTTCGCAGGCACGCTGTGGTCCGCTGGTGCAGGTCTTGCCGACCTCGCGCTATCTTCGTCTCTCTTGCGGGATGTTCGTCGGTGGTGCCGGGGAGCAGAGGTGCTTGGGCTCCTTCGATGCTTGTGGTGTTTGTGGTGATGCGTCGACGCAGAGGGTGATCGGCTGTGCCGGCGTTTGTGCGACGGCAGGGATTCGCGGGTACGGTATGAATGGTGGTGTGCCTGGTCGACGCTTCGCTTGCGAGTCCGCGCAGGCCCACTAGCCGAATCTCCTCTCTCAATACTCCGCCTTGGCGAGCGCGACGCTGAACTTCTTCTGCTCCGGTCTCGATGCCGGCGGTGCTGCGGTGATGCAGAAGGTGAGCGCTTGATGGTAGATGAAAAGTGTGGAGGTGGAGGTTCAGCGGTGCCTGGCTTTGGCTCCTGACGTTCTACCCGCTCACGATGTTCAGCCCTAGCGGATGGCGACACACTCCGCCGGCTGCGACCACGGACACCAGAACGACCTCGGGAATGATTGCTACTGCCCTCTTCCCTCCCCTGCTCCTCTGCTGCAGGCGGTGGTGACCCGGCCATACGGCGCGGTCAACGTGCGCATCCGCCAGGGAATTCGTCGGGGGAGAGACGGCGGAAAGCGATAGGCTCAATAGAAACGCCGACCGCTCGGTCGCAAAGCAGCAGAATGGCAAAAGACTGGAATGAAATGCTCCTTCACGTGTCCACCGTCCTTCAGCTACCTCATACCCACTCGTGACCACCTTGGTGTGCTGCGCAAGGTGGGAGCACTGCTGGCCGCCCATCGAGTCTCTCGGCTGAGGAGGGAGCCGAAAGCCCGTGCTTACCCCTCCAAGTCTTGGCAATATAAATCAGTTCGGCCAAGACACAGCAAAGGACGACTGTCGCTGCATTGAAGTCTCTGGTGGTCGAGCAACTTGGCAAGCCGCATGTCACATTCGCGATGTTCCAAGGGCGAGAGCGTAAGAGCTCTCGTACTGTGTGTTCCCACGCTACTCCCTTGCCGCGTCGTTACGCTCCGAAAGCCGGATCTCAATGGGACATGTCAGCCTGCGACCTCTCGCAGCGTGTCGTGCCTTTGGCCGTAGCTGATGATCTCAGAGCGGAACTCGGAGCACGGTAGATGGCTACGGGTGCGGACGAAGTCACGCGAATGGTATCAGGCCAGGTATGGCATGTGATGGGTCAGTAAAGCCGGCGTGTCTGCAGGACACAACGTGGCAGGTTGCACTGCGGCTTTAGTACCTGCGCAGGTCCTATATGCGACCCCTTCAGTAGTGTCGGTCGTGAGGAGTGGCGGCGGCATGGCCCAGAGAAGCCGTACGGTTAGATTCGTGGACCTCGAACGTGCTGCAGCATTCGAGATGAGCAGGAGCCAAGAGTAGCCGTAACACATGCGTGCATTGCTCAATCGGGAGGCTCTTGCTGTCGCGACGTGTCGCGTTGCTGCCTGATTAGGTAGCTTGCTGAAGTCTCCCCATGTGGTGCCCTGCCGCTCGTTGAGTGGGAAAGTCGCATCATACCACCACCATAGTGCTCGAAGCTCCAGCCCATCATATTGTCACGAATGCACAAGCTATCTAAAGGCTACGATCCGTAAAGCAGCGCCGGAGAGTGATGCTGCCGAAGGTGAGTGTCCCTGCAGAGGCAGTGGGTTGACGCGGGATTCGATTCGTTTGGGCCTCGTACGAAGATAGCACTCTTGTGCGTGCGGTAGCGATGTCGTTGAGAACTCCATGCTTGCGGAAAGCTGTGCTTCAAGTTGGGCACGATAGTGGACAAACCTTGCGTGGCACAGGGGCGTCAAGCGCTGTAGATTAGCAGGTCGGCCCGTCACTACGGAGGCAGGCGCGACACTCGCAGCCAAGGCGCTGCTCAGCAGAGACGGTCGCCGGGCACTGGCGATGCTGCCACAGCGGTTGAGTATGTTGTTGATGGCGCAAAGGTGGAGCAAAGAAAGGTGTGAGGTTCCAAAGCTGTGCGCTTCAGCGGGGGCGGATGCCGTCGGTAGGGCTGACCAATGACGCAGTCTCGGCATGAGAAGCTGAGAACCTCTGCGCGATCTTCGCAAGAATTTGGGTGGTGCGCGTCGGTGACGAGACACAATTCTTTGGGAGACGCATTCGAGATGCCTTCGTGGACTACCTGGAGATAGCGTGGGACCATGGACTGGCTCTTCTACCACATCGCAGCGGCATTCTCGAATTACTACCTGTAGCTCGCAGAATTCGCGCAAAGACTAATCACCCGAGAGCAAACCACACTTCCTATAAGCACTTGCGCGCTCTTCCCAACCAGCTTCTTGTGTGATTCGCGATACGGTAAAGCAAACATGAATCCGCAGGACCAGGACGGGCGGCGACCACGCGCCATACCGTCTCACCTCGTCAACGGACACTCCCCACTCCACCCATCCTTCTCCGCCGAACGCGATCGAGAGGAAAGAGATCAGGCATACGACTCCATACGATCGTCCATGGGGCCACGCAGGGAGCCAATCGATCTGAATGATCTTCACATAGATGGTGAGCCCACTCCGGCGCAAACAAATGCGTCACAGCAAAAGTCCGCGCGACAATACGAAGAAGTTGGAGACGAAGACTTGGAGGATATCGAGAATAGAGTAGCGGCAAGGGATGCGAGAGACGAAGCGCCCTTGACACCACCCGCGACGAGTCGATCCATATCACCTTTCACAGCCAATCCCACGGTGGACTTCGAAGGTCTTTCGTGGCCCTCAGTCGGCACGTTGGACCGCTTGCGAGAGCGTACCCGTCCCGAGGATGCGGAAGCCAGATTGCAGAAGCTCTCTGGGGCAGTGCGCACGATACTGGAGTGCATAGGCGAAGATCCGGACAGGGAGGGATTGCACGGCACGCCGGAGAGATACGCAAAGGCCATGATGTTCTTCACGAAAGGGTACGAGGAGAACTTGAGGGACATCGTTAACGGCGCTGTCTTCCACGAGGACCATGATGAGTTGGTGATAGTGAAGGACATCGATGTATACAGTCTATGCGAGCACCATCTGGTGCCGTTTACTGGCAAGGTAAGATGGCTGCGACGCACGGCAAGAGGCATTTGCGGATATATTGACTGACGGCGGCGTAGATGCACATCGGCTACATCCCATCCCGTCGTGTCATCGGTCTCTCCAAGCTCGCGCGCATCGCAGAGATGTTCAGCCGAAGACTCCAGGTCCAAGAGCGACTGACGAAGCAAGTGGCTCTCGCTCTAAGTGAGGTCCTGAAGCCGCAGGGAGTGGCTGTCGTGATGGAAAGCAGTCATCTTTGCATGGTCATGCGGGGTGTGCAGAAAGGCGGCGCTACGACTACGACGAGCTGTATGCTCGGCGCGATGAGAAAGCGTGCAAAGACGCGGGAAGAGTTCTTGAGCCTGCTGCGGCGATGAGTGAGCGGATGTGTGGGAGATGGTTGGTGGGCTGGCGTTATGGTGCAGAAACATGGGCGTATGGTGCAGGCGGCCGTTTCAACAGGCCTGGTAGGGTCAGGCATATGGGATGATACCCGCTCAACGCAGCGTAAGTCGTGTTTGATGTACTGATGAATCTAAAGAGACTATCGCAATCTTCTCAGCCAATGCGGACGAGCAACATCGTTCATTGGGTAAACACATGTGGTGGGCTTCCCAAGAGAACAACTGCTCGACGCCAAAGCGAATGGCCTTCAGCATCGGGACCCCGCCATCACCGTGGAGGTGTGGAGGCGTGGAGGCGTGCTTGTATCGTGTCAAGCTCGTCTCGTTGTCGCCAATGGACCTTGACGCAGAACGCCATCGGTCCTTTTCAGGAACGGGACATTGACCGTGGATCGTGTTTGCATCAGATGTCTGCTTGCGCTGGCCTGCTGACCTGGCAGGCAGCGCCGCTTCCGCCGTTGCCAGCTCAACTTGCGGCGGTGGTGTGATCGAGAACGGTTGTGGGCTGACTGAAGCCTGAAGCGCGGGGCCAAGCCATGATTTCCTGCCGAAGCTGTAAACAGAAGTCTGCAGTCCGAGGCACGAGGCGGTACATATATCATGGACTGCGTCGCTTGCATCAGCGCCCGAGACACCAGGAGCTACTCCAACATATCCACCGTTGACTGCCCGCTCTTTGCTCAGAATGCGGTACCTTTTCGAAACCCTCGTTGCAACCGGCGCTGTACATATACAGACGGTGGCCGGCAATCCTCACAACAAGCGAACTACCAACACGGTTGGTGTTTGACACGCAGCGATCGAGTGTTCATGCTGACAGGAGTACGCTATCCAGTGTGCGGTCGAGTCAGCTGTGATAAGCTTGCTTAACAAGAGTTACGCCTCTAGCGCTACCGCCTACTGCAAGTCCGTAAGTGAACCGAAGGATGGAAACCCATATCTGAGGCGTTGGGCGGCTTCTAACCCTCTGTGTTAGTTCATCGCCAAATCTACTACCGTAACTAGCACCAGCACCCCGACTTCCCACGCAACGACGACGCCCACTACTGGAGTTACCGTAACCCCAACAGCTACCACCTATCACCTATGACTATGAGACCTCTACTTACCTTGAGTGCGTCAAGACTACCCATAGGACATGTGACCGTGCCTGACAGCTCGCAGCACGATCAACTTCATCAGCACTACCACCTCGACTCTGACTGTGACGAGTGGCACAGTTCAAGGGACAATCACCGACTGTGCTGCTCCCGCGAGGCTGATGGAGCGTGCGGTGACCATCAACCCGTCCGGTGCCAAGATCGCCTTGCCCGAGACCGTCACTTCCGCCATCGTCAAACGAGCCAGTACCTCAGTGCCTTGTCCGGCGCCACTGAAGTCCCTTGCATCGTCGATCGTCAGCAGTGTTTGCTCGTGTATTGTCACACCCACCATATCGACGTCCACCGTCGTCAAGACCGGCCCTGCAACGACCGTCACGTCAACCGCTCCGTTGGTCATTAGCACGGTGACCGCTCGGTCCGTAACCACTACAATCACAACCACGGTAACAACCACGACCATCGGTGTCATCTTGTCGACGGTAAGTCAAGATAGCGTTTGCGCTCACTATATGAGATTTAGCTAACCAGATCTCATTGCTAGACGACCACAACCTACGTCCCGTCTGCCACCAGCTTTGACGCTCCGTACTGCGCCGAAGGTTACACAATCGGAGAATTTTGGACGCCACAGTGCAATTCATCGTACATCTACCTTGCGGGCGACCTCGGCTACTCGGGCACCTACCAGACCGTGGCCACCTACAACGCCTGTCTGGACCTGTGCGACGCTGACATCGACTGCGTAGCCTTCTCCTTCATCAAGACGACATGCGTCAACAACTGCTTCTTGTTGGATGAAATATCGTTCACCATCACTGAGCCGCAGCCAGACCCGAATGTGGATAGTGGAAACGGGCCGCTCATCGGTGCCTGATGATCATTGTGGGGGCTCAGTACGATGCACTTTGCGTGTTGGAGTCAGCGCTTCTCCAGCCTTGCTTACAGTACCCGCCAAAAAAGTAAACGTCCAAACCGCTGCAATTTCACGGTCATGCTCTATATTCCCCTTGTGTCACCGGAAGCACGACTGTGATGACTACTGGGTCTCCGACTCAGTTCAACGTTGTCAGTGTCGACTGACTGTCAACGTAGGTGCGGCTGGTGCGGCCAACACCCTTGTCAATTTGCAAAACATGGTGTGAGAAGCATCGGCGCTTCCAACCGTGTCCACCCATGGCGCTGGAGCAATCGTGAAACCTTGCGTGCCCGGGTGAAGAAGGGAGCGGGTACAGGGGTGGCGGCTGTGCGGTCTGCTCATACAGCCGGCAATATGTCTTGGGGGATGATGATTGGGCCCAATAATGGCCGACTTTTAACCTACGGCTTACTATGTCTGAGGCGCTACCGTTGCACAAAGAAGCTGTGTCACACACGCATTGGCAACAATTCTCCAGCGATGCGCGTACGTAGACTCTGCCGGTGCCTGTGCTACAGTTTCGAAGGGGTGGGAGCCAGGTTGCCAACTTATCAATTGCGCCTGCCTCCTGCCAGAAGGCAACAACCGGCCAACACACGCAGTGATCGGGTCAAGACGAAGACTGCAAGTCATTGTGAAGCGTCTGGGCACTGCACGGCTGTGGCCGCGCAACAAACATCAACGAACGTAGTGATGTAAGGGCACAGAAGGCTGACAGGTTTCAAGATTTGTCAAAAGCGACAAGATTTCAAGAGGCAAACATGACCCAAATCTGCCAAAAACCCCCAATCGCATAAGACTCCTTCACGGTTCCCGTTGTGTAAACGCTGGACCTAAGCTCCCAACCAGCGACAATGAACCAGCCCCAGGTATCCATCGCCAGACTGCTGATGGATCCGATGGTTGACACGTCACTCACAGTGCGCCTGCTACAGAACGATTTCTCGGAACAAGAGCTCCGCACAGAGATACTGTCGAAGGCACGATTGCTGCTTGATGACCTTTCGACCGAGTACGAAGGCATGAGCACGCCAGAGAAGAGCAACAGGCAGGATAAGCAAGCCAAGTGGGCCGCCATATCGGGACAGCCAACGCTGCTTGATACGTTGGGCAAGGTCATGTTGAGGATATTGGTGGTGGATGTCTATCTGGACATCTTGCAGCTCGGCTTCAACTGAAAGCAAGGCAAGCTGAGCCCGTCGTGGACAAACAGCATGCTTGTATGCTACCCGAGATAGTCAAAGCAATGCTCTCGTAATACACTCGGTTCGCGGTGGTGCTCGGTTCACCGCCTCCAACATGTCCGTTTCGTGAGTCAACCCTTATATGCTCTCGCCGTCGCTGGTGTTGCCCCCGGAAAGAATGTGTTCGGCACCGTCGGTATCGGGATGCTTGAGTCGGTTGCGAAACCGGTGCTGAGGTCACTGGGCATATACGGAGCGGACCATCCGGACGGCGCTGCGGTGACTGTGCTGGTCACCGTAGCGTTAGGCGTGAAGGTGCTACCGCTGTTGAGACAGTAACCGTGCGAGTCGATATCGTTGACACATTTGTAGTACTCCTCGCTGCCCTCGTCAGTCCAGATGGCGATGTCTTCCAGGGTGATGTTGGTGCATGGCGCGCTAGCCGGACAGTCAACGTAAATCGGCGCGCGTGCGCTTCCTTCGGTACAGTCGCCAGTCCATTTGGAGAATTTGATGCTTTCGTACAGCACGCCTTCACCAGGCTGGACAGATTCGCTGCTCCAGTAGCCATTGATGTAGAGCGAGTAAGCGTTCTTGTGTCCGATGAAGTTCTCCAGAAGGACGTCGGATACGAATCCACTGCCGCCGTTGCTCTTGAACTGGTCGATAGGTCAGCAGAAGCTGCAGACAACGCTCATCGCTGATGTGAGACGTACCATATACATCTGGTTTGAGTTGACGGTGTATACGTTGGAGTACTGTATTTTGGAAATGTTCGTGCCGGCATTCAAGCTGCCCATTGCACAGCCACCTGACCAGTTACAGTAGATGTCTTCGACAAGGATGTTCTGCGCAGGACTTTTCACAGTGACGCATTCGTCTTTGTTTGTTACCTCAACATCGTGTATCCAGATCTGGTGGACGTGACATGATACGTTAGCAGTTGTCTTCGTGCAGATGCTGTGAGCACACCGTACCTGGAAGCCCCAAACATCAATACCGTCAAGACCTCCCTGGTTCGCTCCTCTGATGATCATATTGTAGACCTCGCCTTGGCTGCAAGTATCCAATACCAAGTGGAACGCAGGTGAGTCGACAAGCGCGATGTCATGGACAGCGAAGCTCGTAACATCCGTGAGACGCAGCAGTCGAGGTCCATAGCCGCCTTGCTCCAGGAACTCGTAGCCATAGCCCTGGATCGCTCCTTTTCCGTTGGAAGAGTAGAATTCGAAATCCGTGGTCGACTCAATAGCAATCATGTTGCCGCTGGCGGTGGTGCCGGTTCGCTCGATCGTGCCTTCTAGATTAATGGCCCATGCGCTGCCGCCGCTCAGAGTGACGAACGTTGACATGGGATAAGTACCAGAGGGGATGCTGACTACACCTCCGGACTTGCAAGCATTGAAGGCCGCCAGCAATGGTGGACCAAGGTCAGTAGTCGGGGTGCCGTACTCGGTGACATCGCAGATTTTGACGGCCCACTTAGTCGAGGAGGAGGTGAGTGGTCCAATGGGATATTTGAAAGTGCTGGCTAGCTGGGCCAGGCAGGTTGGCAGCAAGCCTGCTGCAACAGCGAGAACAATGGATGTGAGCATAGTAGCAGGGACGGAGTGGATCATGAAATATCAGCAGTGAGTTAGGTGTTCGACTGAGTATACCGGCCGTGAGGTTGCAACAGCGACGTAGTATCAAGGCTTTATAGCCGTATGCTCGACGCTCACGTTCATGTGTTTCGCGTATAGCTGAATATGTACACTCACGGAAGATGTTCTTCCTCCAAAGGTTTATTGGGTTGTCCAAGTAAGACACCAAAGATCCAAGTGCCATATGTGTCCCTGTGGGAGGCCGAGGCTGTACGCAAACAGGGTGCCATCCACCTCGGCGCAAGACAGTCCGAAGGCTCAGCCCTTTGGCGGAGCACGTTGCACAGCGAGCTCGGTTCCAGCTGTTCGACTGATTAGGTGGCCAGTACCGGGATCGTATGCCAGTTGTGGTGCAGCGTCCGGACAGAGGGAAGACATAGTTCCTCCGTCAAGAGGTTGCTAGGTCATAGCTGAGGTACGTACCTACGCACAAGGGGTGGTGACCGTCTTCACCTCGCTGCTGTTCAAGACCGAGGTTGCACGGCCAGACAGCCGAGTGTGACATTTACGGCCCGACCTGGTGTGTATGGTGCAGGCGCTCCAATACAGCGGAGCGTGAGTGTGCATGAGATCGACGTACAGTGCATCAGATGCGGAGACGGAACGAAGCGCCTCCGTGAAGCCGATCTGGGGATGATTGACACCGGTGCATGCTCGCAGCGAGACGACGGCCCAACAGCCGGCCGTAGTCTACTGCATACGAGCAAACTGTCCGCCGTCACTGCAGCGAGTGGCTCTGTTTATTAGTCAAGCAGGTAGCGCTTCCTCCTGTGGGCGGCCAGTGGATTCCGAAAAATGACAGTTTTCGTGTCACCTCTCGGGAGACAACACGAACTTGAGCGATTATACTGTAGCTGCTGGGGCTTGATATCGTAGGCGTCTGCCGAGGTTAGCTGGACCCAGAATGTACGAGCTAAGTCACGCAGCCGATCAAGAGCTCTAGGTCCGGAGGCTTCGGAACCAACATTTCCTTGCGAAGGACCGCAAAAGAGTGAAAGTTAGGTTTGTTTTCGTCCAGACGCCTGTCATGGTTAAGCAGTCTGTGGAGCCCCGTTTAGAGCTACGGCTCTACGTCTCATCATTGCTTGCAACTGTGGTTACTAGCATGGTCACAGAGCTGCTATCTTGAAGCTGGTGGAATGTCGAGGAGGCAGTCGGCAACCCAGAGGTCGCGGCTTTGTCCCTTTTGCGGACTCAACCGGCATGCAGGCGGCGGCATTCGTCTTTGAGAACGGGTTTCCGGGGTTGCAGGCGTCTACCTGCTCTTGTATCGATGCTAGTTGGTATCCTTGGACACTCTCGCGGGACGGCCAGACGATGAGATGGTGGCAGTCACTGAGCTGCGGTATGTCGTGTGTCTGGAGAACATTTAGACCTAGTTGAGACTGCAGGTGTCCACAATAATAAAAGACTAATCGCTGATCCATATCCTTGCAAGGTTCGATGATATCCAGAGCGCACATGTTGACCATGTACGTGAGGTCGGAAGGAGAGGGGTATGCCGCTGTCCAGTCAAAGAAGGCGAGCAGGGAGGCGTAACCGTGGCCGTCTTCCATGATCGACGGAACTGTTGCGTGCTTGCTTCACCGAAGCCCTGATGTCCATCCTGTCGATGTCAAAGGGGCACGCTAGTAGACTTAACACCCAGAGTCGAAAGGCACGGGAGGACAATGCTCTGGCAGACTCGTGGACATCGCTCTCAGCGTTAAATCTCAATTTAGTGACGTGGTGCCATATCGTATGGTATATCGGTTTTCATCGTGGTGATGGCTGCCGCAGGTCGGGTAGCTGTGGAGGGGATCACGCCGCTCGGATAAAGGCCGGGTGGTTGGCGTGATGCAATATATAATGTGGAACTTCGCAAGCGTTCAATAACTGGCATACGGTTCCACTCGTATCAGTCCAGTGCTGCTATTGGCTGGCCCAATGGTCTAGTAGGACAGCCCTATCTGTTGTCAGTAGAACTGTTACTAACCTCGTGTTCAGGTGGTATGATTGTAAGAAACTCCAAGACGTTCGATATGTCGAAAACCCGTCCTAACGGGTGTTTAGCTTGCTTTGGGTGTTCGTTCCGGCGAGTCACGTGATCTGCAAGAGGCCCCGCGGTAAGCACAGTTTCCAGTATCGTCGTTGATGATATCCACTAACATCTGGTAGTTCGAATCGCGGTTGGGCCCAGTAGTTGTCTTTTTGCCCATGTGGACGAACTCGGACGCTAGGAGTGTAATTGAAGCCGGAATTCCAGGCACTCTCTAGTGTTCTCTTTTGCGTCCCTGTCTGCATCACGCGTGGTATAGATTAGCAGACATGTTGTCTCATAGGTGCCAACTGCAATATCTGCCCTGGTCTCCAAATTTGGCTTGAATTCCCAATTTACCGCCGATATGAGCCTGACGTCAAGCCGGGTCTTGGCGCTGACAAAGCCAGATCCGCAAAACTCCGCCACCCGTTTTTGATTCCTCTGCCTTCAACCCTAGGTGTCTGTACCATGCTAGGTTGTAAGTGTACCTGAACAACGAGGGACACCTCCAGCGTGAAGCCGCATCGGTATGAGGAGGTTCAACAGACAGGTTAAGCAAGCCCCGCTTCCGGAGCCTGCCGCTTAGATTCGCTGCACACAACTCGCACTTCTACTACCAACCCACCACCACACTCCTGAAACTATCAAAATGGATTTTCATACTATCTCATCACCACCTGCCCCAGTTCCGGGCTTACATCTTTCCATAACGTGGATTACTCATGGTACAGCTTGGTCGGCAACCCGTGTCAGTCCTTCACGTCGCACAGCTGGCCCACTTCGCAGAAAGGCTTATGTGCGGCTGTTCGCAGAAGATGCTGGCAGAGCGGCACGTAGCTATCCGTCTATGGACTTCGTTTGCTGCGCATATACGACATCCTGTTTGCTGCAGTACTTGTGAGAACCTGCTCACAACTGCAAGCCTGCAAGCTTTGGCGCATTGCATGCTTGATGGGCCACATGGGAAAGCACCGCGCAATCACATAGAAACTTCGACAAGACCCTGACAAGGACTGCCCCTTTGTGGCAATCGCTGGAAGACGCTGGAGCGTTTAGCGGGAGCTTGCCGTAGCTGCAAGAAGATGCGTGAGTACCTTCCCAGTATCCTGTATCTTCCCGCCGTAGGACAAACAGACAGACAAGGGTCAAACGTCTGGCTTCTTGGTTTTCATAGGCAAACGGTCAAGATCGCGTTGTCAATTCTATGCGGGCTGTCCTCTGTATGTACCTGTATGCTCTCATTGACGCCGATACCTTGTCCATGCGATACTTGCACACTGCACGCACCCTTTGTACGTCGTGATTGCTCAGGAAGATCTTTTTTGTAGGCAGCTCCCAGCCATTCCTAGCATCGCAAGAACAACGACCGCTCTACGGTCCATTGTCGTACACCAGGAGATACATAACCTTGGCTGCGGCTTACCCAGATCATCTCTCACCTATCCTGGTTTTCTGAGTAGGCCAGACTACTTTCAGAGCTCCGCAGCCTTCGTCAATCGTTCCACGCCCAGATCATGTCTTACGCAGCAGAGATCGCAACTGGACCGGCTCTTGACAATCTGCTGGCATTGTCCGCCAGCACTCGCCAGTCTGTAGTAGCTCGCTTCAAGTCTGACAATGATCGGAATCAGTTTGCGCTCGAAGTGATCAAAATCATCAAGCGCGGCAACACCTCTCCGCACACGTTGTTGACCCACGACGTCACCGAGCCGACCATCTATGCGAAGAGGCTCTTCAGGCGCCATGTTGAGGCACTGGACCAGCAGCATCTGCAAACGTACGCAATACTATCGATTCATAGCGTGCTGTTTACCTGCAAGCTCACATCCCAAGCTCACATCCCAAGCTCACATCCCAAGCTTATATCCCAAGCTCACATCCCAAGCTCACTTCAACCCTACTCTTGCTAGTATATACTCAAACGCTAACAGCATTCTGTCATATTAGATCCCGCATGATCCTCAAGAATTTCGAGTGGCTCTATCCAGGAGCCGACACCACAGCGGACGAGCTTGCGATCTTCGACAACATCAGCACGCAAGCCATGATAGTGTCGAACGACGACCTCTCCAAGATCATGCGCATGACGCCCTCGACACTGTCAGATCCTCCAGCAAAGCTGGGCGCCTACTTCTACGTACGCTCGTGGTCTCTTTCCGGCGATCAGTTGAGAATGCTGCTCGACTACCTCGCACGCAACGAACTGAGGTTCGAAGAGACCGACAACTGGAAAGTGCTCCTAGATGTGTACCATCACAACCACACAAACGCACCTCTCATCTACACATTGCGCTATGTCGGCACAGTGAACGGCCCAAGGCGGCCAATTGATCGATTCATCGAGGATCTGCATCAGAGGAAGTCAGGCATTATGGTAGAGGTCATCAAGGCTCTCGAAGAGTGTCTGCCAGAAGTGGCCGAGGCTGCCGAAGTCCACGGCTTGCCAGATGCATACCTGCCACCAGGAAGCCACCTCTTCAAAGACGATGTCGAGCGTGTGCTCATTGAGTTCTTCCATCATCCAACTCTACTCAATCGCCAGCGTGGTGGCTTCTACTCCAGCTACGTTCCGTCCACTGACGATGCCGACGGTTTTCGAGACATGAAGACCAACTTCTGGTACACATTCAGACAAGGCGCATCGCTTCCAGACGATCATCTCCAAGCGCAGATTGCCGGCCACTTCCGAGAAATCCAACAGTATGCGAATGCCAACCCAGAAGAAACCGGCACTGGCCAGCACGAGTTCACCGACGAGTTACGCATGGTAAATGAGCGGCAAGCAAGGCCTCTGCTCTATCAAGGCCAGACTGTTGTCGTGTTTGTTGGCAAGGATCAGACCTACGACGAGTACCTGGCTCCAAAGCCTTTTGTCCACGGCAAAAGCCGCGCCGGCAATCTCACCAAGGACTTCTTCTACCGTTTAGTCCACTGGGAGGCAATGGCTCACAAGCGTGCCTTCTATCCAGAGGCGTTTGACCCGACATCAGGGCCATACTGCTTCGTCGACCTCTGGCCGTGGCTGTGGCACAAGAACATCGTCTGTGCTGCCGAGTTCCTGCAATGGTACCTCAACTTCGTCAGGCCTATCATCGCTGCCACGTACAGCCGTCTCGTCAACAACGTGACGCTGGCAAACTTTCGCCACGGCAACGGAGTCAGAATGAACAACTTCACCAGCGCAGTCGGCAAGGCAAGCATTCAGTACTACGATCACAACGACGAAACTGGAGAGCCGGACGAAAACAGCGCCTTCATCAACATTCCGCACATCCACCCAGGCCGTGACAAATATGGCTCTCAACATCCTGCTCTGCGGCGTGTACTGGATCTGACCATACAGTACACCTTCTTGTTTGGAGATGTCACCATGCAGGTATTGGACGAGTACGACTTTGCCAACCTTCTCGACGACGACAAGCCTTCCCGCAAGCAGCTATGCGAGGAAATTCTGGTCAGGGTGGAGTCCTTGTTCACCGACTCACCGCCGCACAAACGGTTCTATGAGAGTTTCCAGAGTGCCCGCGAGGAGCTACTTCAATACTTCAGGACAAGCACAACCTCACACATGGAGGAGCGGCCAGTCTTGAACGCCGATGGTCGTCTGAAGCTCATCAGCCTTGGACAGGCGGAGGGTGAGCAAGACTCCACAGCCCGCGAAACGCAATTGCAGCAGTTATGGGCAGATGATCTGCCCGATCTGCATACCATCATCCCACACCGGGAGCAGCACCGGAACGAGTGGATGAAGGACATGGCGAAAGTGCCGAAGGGTCAGTACTACTACCTCTATCTTCTCAGTCAAAACACTCCAGACCCCACCACCGCAGAACTGCTGGAAGGCTTTCGCCCGAGCTATGCCAGGGAGAGCATTGGATGGAGGATGACAAGGCTAGACGCGATGCTGCGATTGCTGCAGGCCTCTACATCGATCAGAAGCGCGGCACTGATGTTGTGGTGGAGCTCATTGGCGAGAGAGGTCCTGAGAAATTTCTCTCACCTCGCGACTGCCAGGGACGTAGCCTGAAGGTCTTCGCGAATGGCAAGTTCTCTGTCCGGTGGATCAACGGAGCTGACGACAGAGTGACTACACGTCTGTTATGCAAGCCGGCGATCCCGACGACTAGCACGGGCAGGTTTCTGTTCTTCACTGCCGCTGGCATGGATGTCCTTGGGGCGAGCCAGCAGAATTTCCGCCCCATCCTGTTTGGCAACAAGTTGGCGGATGCGTCGCTCACGGTGAGGTCTTTCGCCACAGACCTTGCTGTCAAAGAGTTGTGGACGATAGCATGTACTGAGCACGGCGTATCGACAGAAGCTTTGGAGGAACTCGGAGACGGTGATGATATCGTAGACTGGGGCAGCAAGAAGGGTGTTGCAGCTCTGGTCACGAACGCTTCGTCGGAGAAGCCAAGACAGAACCGCCCACCGCAGCGTCTTGACGCGATTTGGTTGCTCAACGAGTTCATCCTTCAGCACGACCACCTCGCAGATGGCGGTATCTTCCGCACCGCCACCACCGACAAATTTCCTGACTCAACGGAGGACTTGCTAGCTTTCGTGCAGTTTCTCAAGCAGCCAGAGTACATCAAGCACCCATACACGTCTTGGTGGCTGAAGTTTCTGGATGTGGATGTCCCGCAAGTCACTGTACTTGCGAAGAATCTTCCGATGCTGCGAAACTCGGTATGCATCAACCAACAGGAGAAGTCGAAGAGCCTGCGCATTGCCACGAAGAACATATCAACAGACAGCTCGAAGGGCGTTCAGGTGCACGAGCGCTACTACATTCTCGGTCAACCTGGCTCAGCTGTCTTGGACCCTTTCGCCGAAGGCTCCGACCAGTCATGCATCTCTGACGAAGCTCGCAAGAAAGCAAAGAAGGCGTTGAAGACTGCTGGTGCAGCTGCCGCGGGGGAGGATGCCGCTGCTGCAGAGGGTGACGCTGCCGGAGAGGAGTCTGCACTTGGGAGGGAGGATGAGGCTGCTGCAGTGGAGCCCGCACCAAAGGCCAAGAAGAAGGTTGGGAGACTCTCAAAGGCTGCTAGTGCAGCTGACGTGGGAGCCGGTGATGCTGCTGGGGCGGAGCCCGCGCCAAAGGCCAAGAAGAAGGCTGGCAGACCCTCCAAGGCTGCTATTGCAGCTGCTGCGGATGCCGATGACGATGACGACGGGGAGGAGTCCGCGCCAAAGACCAAGAAGAAGGGTGGCAAAGCCTCGGAGTCTGGCATTCGGACTCCTTTCCGCAACCTGGGCCTGTTGAAAGGCAGGAAGGGGAAGGGAAAAGCTGTGGAAGATGAGGATGAGGATGAGGATGACAATGACGACGACGTCGCTGTCCAGCAGCAAATCTCGGCTGCACCTACGGTAAAGACCAAGCGTAAGCGCGGTGGAGACGGTGAGGACGATGAGGACGATGAGATGGTATTGTCGCCTGTTCTAGCCACACAGGGTCGTGGGAAGAAAGGAAACAAGAAGATCAAGCGTCGCAAGGCGGTCGTTGCAGACGATGATGAGGGTGAGTGGAATCCAGTAGAGAATTTGTGTGGTGTTTGACGAGCTGACCAAAAGCAGAATGAACCGACACATCTCACACGGTCACGACATGGGCACTGCAAATTGTTGACGGCAGACATGTACCTCCACCACACGACACAATTGTGCACCCACGGCCTCCGCGGTTGCTGATTATGCTTTGTGTGAAGATGGAGCATTGCCCGAGCGGCAGGAGCGAAGCGTTTTTCCACGGCGGTCTGATCGGGACGGGAGCATGAGAGACGGCCATCATCCTGTTTGTCAGTCACTCATTGTACTCAGCAAACCAGATAGACCAGACAAAGACCCTCATTGCTTGAACAAGCTTACGCTTCACTGGCCATATTTTGCCTGCGGCCACGATCCCCCTTCGGCGTTTGCATGCAATTCTGCAGCATCACTGCCAGGTGTTGTAGATGCGCGCTCAAAGTGGTCTGCGCACATATCAAAACCTCACGCTGCTGTTTCCGGCTGTTGCCTTCTTGACATCTTGCACTGCCCACGCTGGACTGCACTTGCTCCTGGTGTACGACAGCCTGATGACTGGTCTGAGAATATTTACTTTCCGATGCATCGCCTTAACCGTCTGCCATATGGCCGCGTGCGGCGTGCGGCGCGTGGTCAGCAGACCCCTGCAAGCGAGCGTGGGGGGAAGATTGCTCCCCTGCAAGCTTGCCAATTAACCATGGTTGAGCTCTCGGTTACACGAGCACGGCTGACAGTGGGCGGTGCTGTTTCAGCTTCAAACCTGTCTTGTAGTTGTCCATACTCGCCCGTGGATGACCGCCACACCACTCCAAGGGCCACACCGACGTTGTCTCAGTGGTCTGCACGCCTAGCACACAATGTTCCTCAAGATAGCAGCGGCATTGATAGCTGCCTACTGCTCCACCTTCCTCTACTGCATCACCCGCAACTTCTTCACCGCACGCAAGACCGGCTTCCCGTCAGTCATCGTACCATGGGATCAAAACCACTTCTTCTGGATGGTGTGCTCGGTGCCGCTCCGCCCACACCTCCAGAAATGGCTGCCTAAACCCGTCTACGATCGCATTGTCCTTACCATATACGGCTGGGAATTCCACGAGCGAATGCGGCCGTATGAGGAGTACTTCGGTCCTGGGAGAAACGACAAATCGTTCATGCTCGTGACATGCGGCAAAAGCGAGTTCTGGACGTACGACGCGGAGATAACGAGCGAGGTCCTACGCCGCCCCCGGGACTTCCAGCAGGTTGACCTGACTGCGCTGTTTATGGCACGCTTCGGGCATAATGTCCTGACATCAGACGGAGATCGCTGGGCACGGCAAAGGAAGGTCATTGCCAGCGTCATTAACGAGCGCATCTCGAAGGCTGTGTTTGACGAGAGCATACGGCAGACTGATGGCTTGCTTGGAGAAGTGTATCGCGGTGCACTAAACCCGGGTGAGGCAGCCGAAAGCACCCACCTGTTCGACATGATCAAGAAAATCACCATCCACGTCCTCGGCGGTGCCGGTATGGGCGCCAGCGTACCATGGGACGATGATGTCAATGTAAAACCGAAGTCTGGTTTCAAAATGACCTACATGGAAGCTGTAAAGACCGTGATCCACAATGTCACGGGGCCCATCATCTTGCCGCAGTGGTTTCTGTCGAATTATCCAAGCTTTCTACCAGGCTACCAGACCCTTAATTCACTGAGCTACGCCATGCAAGAGTTCCCGACACACACCATGGACATGCTGGATCAAGAGCGACAACGCTCGGCGGCCTCCAAAGACGGCAAAGCACGGAGCAACATCATGAGCCAGCTTCTGCAGGCTTCCGAGAGTCCGGGAGTGGACGAGAAAAGCAAAGCGCTTTCCGACGAGGAGATGATGGGAAACTTATTCATCTTTACAGCAGCTGGGTTCGACACTACGGCGAACACTCTCTCTTATGCGGTGGCTCTGCTGGTGAGATTTCCGCAATGGCAAGATTGGCTGGTCGAGGAGATCGACTCTATCCTGATGACCGAGGTGACGAACGAAGAGCTAGAGTACACAGCCATCTACCCACGATGCATTCGTATCATGGCCTTTATGATGGAGACACTCCGGCTGTATACGCCACTCGTCCACATACCCAAACAGACACGCACCCCACAGACGATCCAGACGACCTCCGGTGATTACTGGCTGCCCGCTAATACAACCCTGTACCTCAACAACGTGGCTTTAGGTCTCGATCCAGAAGTATGGCGGAACCTCAACCTGTCCAACGAAGCGGAAGCTACCGAAGACGACGAGCTGCGTTTCCGGCCCACACGCTGGCTGAACCCACTAGGCAGTGCTCAACCACTATTTTCACCGCCAAAAGGCCGATTCCTGCCCTGGTCTGCTGGGCCGAGAGTATGTCCTGGGCAGAAGATGGCACAAGTTGAGTTTACCGCTGTCATCTTGGCCCTGCTGCGTCGCAATCGCATCGAGGCTGTACCGTTGTCCGGCGAAAGCACGGAACAGGTGAATAGTAGACTCGATGCCTTGATGAAGGACAGCATCAGTATCTTGACGTTGCAGATGAACGGGGTGTACGACGTCGATGAGGACAAGGGTCTGAGGCTTCGTATGTGCAAGCGGAAATGAGAATGACGAGTTTTCTCGATCAAAATCGATAATTGTATAAACACGTACCGTCTAGGCATGTCCAGGCTGCGGACAGACTCCCGCGCACACGCAGTCCCGCCATGCCGCGCCCATCATGAGCAGGAAACTCTCTCCCTCGGGGCTGCTCTCAGCAGGTTCTCTAGAGTTATGCTTCAGTGGATTGACGGCAGGCTTGGCGAAGCCGTCGTCGTCAATCCGTTCCGCTACTGCCTCCCTCTTGCGATCAGCCCACGACAAGTACTTCTCCTGCCCGAAGATTTCAGGCCTCAGGACAGCCATGCGGTATGCCGTAGCTGCAAGCAATGACGTGCCAGATGTCTCGCCAAACCAGCTATCGTCGCCCAGGTAGTTTCTTAGTAGTCCGGACTCGTCATCGTCCGTGGTGATAGCGCCGTCCAGGATCTCCCCAATCCACCGATCGAGCTTCTTTTTCTCCTCCGTCATCTCCTCATTGCTCGGTCGCCATGCGGTCATTGTAGCTCTCACTCGAACCATGCCATACGCAGCCCATGCATTGCCCGTACTCCAACAGCCGTCATCAGCCATCTCGCTAGGCCCTACAATATGCTTCCAGAGGCCTTTCTTGGGCCCTCGGCTGACGGAGAGCACATCGCGGTAGAGCTGAATCTGCTTGAAAGCCGTCTTGATCAAAGTTATATCGTTCATCGCCACGCCATAGTAGGCTAGAAACGGTGGCACCATAGACACCGCATCAGACCACAGCTCCGCAACTTCCCGCCGGTGACTGATAGCGCCGTTGATGTACTTCGGCGCATCCTTCAGGAGGTAGTCCTTCTGCCTCGTCGCAGCGTCCGTGTATTGAGGCCAGCGATGCCCGAGCATTGTAGCCGCCACGCCCAACGCAGCCGGATCTGAAACCCCCCAGTCATCCGCAAACAACGTCTGGTTGTTCGTGCGAATCTTCTGGTGCAGCCAGATAAGGGCTTGATCCAGATGCAGACCCTGCGATGGGATTTTGTCGTTTGGGAATGGGTCGCGGCCAAAGACGGTCTTCTGCGGGTCCACAAGCTCCTCGACTGCCTCTGCCGCCGTACCCAACTCCCAGCTGTGCGTCGACAGATGCTCGGCTTGGTGTCGTGCGGCGTTGATGCGGAAAGTGTAGTTGAAGGTGGCGATGCAGCTCTCCGTGCTCGACATGTCTAAGCCCGGGTCGTTGACATAGTTGACATAGAACACCGCAATAAAGACTCCAATGAGAGCGACGTATGCTGGAGCCCATCTCACGCTCAATGGCCAGCTTCCATAGTCCGACCAGGACCATTCCAGCTCCGCTGGCTGTGCGTCTGTCGTCGTCGAAGCCTCGGGCTTGTGTTTCTCTGTCGCCACAGCAGGCGCTTTACGTTGCCGTACCTCGGCCATGATGATACTGTACTATGCACGTCAAGCAGGCTGAGGTTGTCGTCGAAGGGGCTCTTGTAATGGTGTCTCTCAGATTTGATCGATCAAATATCTGCATGGATATCTCGAAACCTAGATTTGCGCGCGCTAATGACGGCGACGAAAAACGTGGGCTACAGCCCACACGTTACTGGTCCTGTTACCTAATGTTGAGAGAGCACAAGAAGGACACTACTACTAGTATGGTTGACAGCAATACTTTCATGCAAAGGCACCGGAACATGGGCATATAGACCGTACGGCAGCAGCAAAAGCCTGAGCCTGCCGTGGAGACTTTCACTACTTACAGCCTATGTACAACCAACCTGGCCTCTCCGACCGTAGTCTCAGATGAGTCCTGTACGCCAGTGCTCGCACTCTCGAGAAAAGAGAAAAGCAGGCCTGTACACGCTCAGAACGCTCCACTATACACAAAACAGATGCCAAACTCCACCACCCTCTCAGTCGTACTTTGAGGTCGTCGGCCCAACGCTCAACCCTCCCGCAAGCAAGCCCAAGCTGAGACTCCGATCATGCTTCCTCTTCCCACTTTGCTGTTGGCCACCCTCCCCTCCAACTCCACTCCCAGTCGTGAAGACGCTACTCCTCCTCCGCGGCATCCTCCTATGGCCTTCCGGGCTCGTCTCGCCGCCGCCCGCACCGGCCGCCATAGCTTGCGCTGCGCGGCCCGTATGCTGCATCGGCAGCCCACTCTCATCAAGATCGCCGTCCTCCCACGTCTCCTGCCTCTCGAACATCGAATTCCGTCTCCGCATGCTCTGCGCCTCCGCGTCCTTCTTGTGCATATTATCGCTCGGAAGTAATATAGCGCGATCAAGTGCGTATGGCAGTCCACGGTGTCTGCCTCTAATCATCATCGCAACGATGACCAGCTTGCTGATCACGTGAAATTCCGCGGAGAAAGAGGCGTCAATGTTCGGGTAGCCCAGACTCAATCCCACCGTGCCGTAAGCCGACACGATCTCGAAGAGCACGCTGAACATCGTGAAAGCATACTCATTCGTGTTCGACAACCTGCCGCCCTCGACGATGCAGATGATGAAGAAGCCCAAAAAGACATACCACAAGTCGAAGGAGAGTTGACGTCGCAGATGCTGTCCAACGTAACTCTGCTCGGCCTCCTCGTCACCCGCCTCCTCACCACCAAAGATGCCGAGCGACTTCTCTTCGTAGACGTTTGTCCTACGCACGGAGATGGCGATTGGGAAGACGGATATGTACATCATGATCAGATAGCTGACTTGAATCGCCGGGTGCAAGTCCGCCAGGTTGACGCAGCTGAAACCGGCCGTTCGCGTAGAAGTGGCCTGGAACCAGCCGTTTAGAACGCGGAAGCCTGGTGAAAGCGATGTGACGGTGGTATCGTCAAGATCGAGGATGATGAAGAAGATGAGATCGATGCCGTTGAGCAGGACCAGCACCCAGAAAAGCCACCAAGTGGCCTTCGATGGGAAGAGCAGCGTGAAGCAGCGCCGCGGATGGTCCAGGAGGAATTGCAGCTCCTCCCATAACGGAGTTCCGCGCGACACGCACTTCGAGATGACCCAGATGGTGAACCGCAGCATGCAAGGAAACCCCGTATTTCCAATGATGATAAGATACGACCCCAACAGCAGTGGCAAGGTTGCAGTCTGGAAGCTGACCATCGAGTCCGGCGTCAAGGTAAGCCCCAGATCGTTGAACATGGATGCCGGAGTGAAGACGCCCCACCAAGCCACACTCATACCGTCCGACTCTACCACCTTGCGCCATTGTTGTGTATACAGGATCCACGGAAGCATGACCACCATACCGAGGAGGTGGAACCCGACAAAGTACCCGATCAATATCTTGACCAGAGTCTTCAGCGCGCGGTACTCGATGCCGCCCAGCTCTTCGCGCTGCTCCTCGGTCAAGTCCACAAAAGCACTGTTGCGGCCAATCGTCGCTTGCCAGCTGAGGTAGGGCATCGAATCGGCCGTCTTCTCGTCGGTGCGCGCGGTGCGCATGCTGCTGAAGGTCCGCGCCATGCTGGCGCGGGCATCAGACAGCTTGGGCCCGCCAGATGCATTGCGGCGATGCGTCAGGCGGCTTCTAGCCCGGCTTAGCGTCTGCATGAAAGATGTTGTATTGCCACGGTCCTCGTCGCCGTCACCATCGTCGTCGCCGTCGACAGTGGACCTCGCGCGATGGCCAGGATGCTCTGGCTCATCGATAGTGATGCCGCGTCGCGGATGGTCATCCGCATTCAGCTCTTCGCTCTTGCCGTCATCCACGTCGCTCCGCGCACGACCTCTCCCGCCCGTCACCAGGCCGACCGTGTTCCTCGTGTCCGGGCGGGTGAGGCCGTCATCCGGATCGTCGAGCTCTTTCGGCATGTCTCCTTTGTCGAAATCTCTCGGGCCAGGAATGCGCAGCGTGCCAACTTCGCTCTGCGCATTGCGCTGCTGTCTCTCGATGAATTGAACGTGTTTATTCGACTCGAAGTTCTCTGGCACTCTGGCCAATTGAGGAGTGATCATTGCATGCCCGGAACCTGGCCTTTGCACCTCGTCGGCGAATGTGATGTCTCTGTTCAGCTTCGGGTTCAAGCCCATGTAGTGCACGGCCGGAGTTGTTGGAGTCTCAGGTGCTGTTTCTTGCTCTGGTTTCTCATCTGGCGCCACTTCATCGCTGTTGTCGCTGCTCTTGTTGCTGCCCCCTGGAGGGGTTGGAGACATGCTTTGTTGATCGTGATTGAACGCCAACTTATCCTCAAAGTCTTTCTGCGCCTGGGCTGTCTTCGCAGTCGATCCGCTCATGCCGTTCGGCTTAGTTGTCTCATGCAGTACCTGAATCTTCCTGCCACGCACACCGGCCTCCAGTCGGCTTGCGTCATCGCCCTTCATCTCGCTCCGACTCTTGGTGAATGATCTTGTCCTCGTACGCCTGTTCGCCTGGCTCTCTTTCACGATGTGCTCGAAGCGCTTCTCGAACCAGTACAAGCGCACGAACACGACGGCCGTATTGATGAAGACGGGATTGCAGACACAGGCGATCAGCATCAGTGTGACCTGCTGGTAAAGCAAGATCTGGTTGACGTTGATGGTGTTGAGGCCGGATTGGGTCGCCGCACCACCAGCAAAGAAAAGAGCGTCGATGAATGCCATATTGGTCGCCCCGTACACTATGACGGCGCCGACGAGGCTCCATCCCACCATGTACATGTAGTGCGCTGTAATGAAGTTGGGCCGATACCCGCCCCAGTTCCTTGGGTGCAGTCCGCGAGCGAATGTGATCGCCGCCTCGAATGGTTCGAACATCTTGTCGGGATCGCCCGGCTGTCGTCTGGTCTCGTATGAAGAAAGGTAGGAGGTGATGCGCTGCTGTGCTGAGTGGTGGAAGTTGGTGACGCCAATGACGCTCGAATTCGCTCGTGTCACACGGTCAGTGGGTGACCGTCGAGAGATGATGGTGCGTAGTGGTAGTTCGAGAAGGCGAATACTAAATGCTGCTCAAATGGTGGTAGACTCGCACGTGGAAGCTTGTGAAGGCTCGTGAGTCGTGACACGAGCAGTGAAGTGAAGGAGTCGCAGCGCCGGCGCTGGTATTACGGTTCCTCGTCGGTGGTATAGACGAGAGACGGCACGCTCACGAGCATCCTCTGCTGCTATCGTGCTCTTTCCATCGCCGTCATATGTGCGCCCGGGACCTCGGTCTGCTAAGCTGTGATGCTGCGTCGCTGCCGTCGTGAAATCCTGCTTTCGCTCACATGTACAGCCTAGGTGGGTGGGAACCTGACACGCGGCGGCGGATGGGATGAATGGTGATAGAACATAGTCTCGACGCCTCCTTTTGCTTCTTCACCATTGGAGCCAACAACTGGGGTGGATCTGGTTTGTCCCGGGAAATACGTAGCTACCGAGGCGGGAGGAAAGGCTTGGTTGTGCGGATCCCTTGCAAGTCACGGGCGGGCTGCCGGCTGCAGCTTCCGTCGGGTTGCCTTCTTCAGCCTTACCTCCAATTACACACCATTTGGTTCGATTCGCTCAGGATCTGCCGGTAGGCGTCTTGATCGGGAGTTGGTCATGCACGAGTTGAGGCGGAAGGAGAGGGCTGATGGTGCGGGCACTCTGGCGCAGATGCACGTACGCTAATGGGGCGCTATGGGAAGCCCGGCCCATGAGCAACCTAGCCCAGGTGTGGGAGGCAAATGCCAAGGGCACGAGCTGGTGATACGCTGCGTGTCAAGAAGTACGTAGGTTTTTGCTTCCATCGTATCAAATACCGATTCCATAGGTCTGTCATACCCGTCCCATATCTAGGCCCCACGCAATGCAAGTAGTCCTCCATACAACAAAAGCCGCAGGCTATTCAACCTTTCCAGGTAACAACGCGCTTGTCACTCCCTTGCGCCGCCGCCGCAGTAGCAGCAACATGCGCACAGCCCGCCGTCCCACCCCGAACTCCGCATATCCCACAGGTGACCAAATCGCCAGAAGAGCTCGGGCTAGCCGTAGGACTGAGAGAAGAAGATGACAAGGATCGTTTGTGTTGCGGCGTCCGATCGCATTCCGGATGCGCCTTGACAGCGGCCTGGGGTTGATCCCCGCGCGCCAGCTCCCGACCGCGCGCACGACGCTCCATCTCGAACCGATCCCGCGCCAATGTCTGCCGTTGCTCCTTCATCGCGCGCTGCTGTTGCTGCTGCTCCAGCGACGACCGATCAACACTCGGATTCTCCTATATCTTCGTGCCGGCGGCCTCCGCGGAAAGGGTGCGCGCAAGATCGTTGGTTGAACGCGGACTGGTGATGCCCGCAGTCGACGCCGCCGAGTTGCTGCGAGATGGTGCAGCGCTTGCACCGGAGCTTCCCTTGGAGCCGCCTCCAGCAGACGATGGACGATGGCCAGTGCTGTTGCTCCTAGACCTGGCCCTGCCCGTCCCATGCCCGATGTGCGCCTTATGCTGCTGCGGCACCTTTGCGCCGTCCGGGGCTGGCGTCAAAGCCGTTGTGCTGCCCGTAGCAGAACGCTTCTAAACACACCACACATTGAATCAGAAACCCTGTAGAAACGCCAAAAGCTTGCCGATTTGTGCACGCTATGATCAGTCCGCACAAGATGTACAACAAAAAAGAGAGGGTGTTAAGATGAGCTATGGGTGCCCGGAGGCAGTATGAAGTGCGATTAATGTATGCTTTGGAGTACATATGCCAGGATCCACAGGAAGGTAAAAGAGGATTCGGTCCGGGCAGGCGAGCTTGAGCACTGGTCAACGTACCGAGTTGCTATGCCTCTCGTAATCTTTGGGTCTCCGGTCCCGGTCGTCCTGTAACCGTAGTTGCTCCATACGTCGCGAACTGTCCTGGGACAGTGGGTCGGCATCATCCTGCCGTGGCGGCGAGGTCACTTTCGACCCGTTCTTGCTGACGTAACCGGATCCCGGCGGTCGCACTGCTGGCGCATGGCCGTTCTGCTTCATAGACTCCGCGAGCTGCGTCAGCCGGTCCCACTTCGCTTGCCGGTTCTGCTTGACAGCTTCGGCGTTGTTCTGCTGCTCTGTGTACTCATGGGAGCACTCATCGAACAATTGCGGGTTCACTTCCATGAAAAGTTTCATGGCATTGTACACCATGCCGTGTATCGTCCTGCGGGCTGTCAGATCTTGTCACATAGACTTCCAGTGACATTACATACCGATTCCAGTGCCCTTTGGAGTTCTCGTACAGGGGCGCAAACATGATTGGCAGAATCACATCCACGTTGTCGCTCACGAGGTTGCAGAAGTACTCGTTGTTCCAGAAGTAAAGAGCGCGCTCAGCGACCTGTCACGTGTCAGTCCTCGAAAAGGATATTGCGTACGCGGAGTCTTACCTGGAAATGCGGGCTTGCAACGCTCTTCGCCAGCTGGTTGAACAGAGATTCCTGCACCTTCGCGAACTCCCCTGGGTCCATGACCTCGAATATGTCCTCCACTTCGTTCAAGAACATGACCTCCTTTGTGCTGTTGACCTTTGGCCAGTACCGTAGCAGGCCCAGAACAACCTCTTCCGTCAATGCCGCATCTTTCTCCAGGAACTGTACGATACAGTACGCCAATTGCGGGTGGTACATGCTCAGACTTTTGACCTTGTGCAACGGAATGAGCACGCGCGTCAAGAACAGCTTGTGTTCTTCCTTCAGCGGCAGCGCGAACCCGTTGATAATCGATCCCAAGATCTCCAGTAGTTCCGCAATTCCATTGAAGCGCTCGGTCTCGTAAATGAACTGGAAGAAGACGTTGTTGATGCTCCTTCTGATGTATGACCGCAGGTTCAGGAATTTGCCGTATATCCGGTGCAATGTCGTCTTCAGGAAATCGCGCTCTCTCGGGTCCTCAGAATCGAAGAGCTCCAGCAATTGCAGGACAAAGCCGTGGTCGATGTATTGCTTCGCGTAGTTGGTGTTGAAATCCTGGCTCTCGATGAAGCGCAGAAAGAACTCATACACCACCTGGATGTGCGGCCAAGCGACTTCCAGCACCGGCTCGTCCTCTTCCGGGTCGAAGGCTTCGCCTTGCGGGTTCATTGGGGGCGGTATGGGTCTGAACAAGTTCTTCGCAAACATCTCCACCACACGAGGGTACATTGGCTCGGAGATGACCTGCCTGTTTTGCGCGACATAGTCTAGCAGCTCGTGGAGCGCCAAGCGCTTGATTTCCTTGCTCTTCATGTCGCCAGACGCATCGTTGAAATCGAAGATGATGTTGCACTGATCCAACTTTTGCATGAACAGCTCTTGACGTCTGTTGGGTGGCACCTCATGGAAGCCAGGCAGCTTCTCGAGCTCTCGCTGTCTCTGATCAGAGATGTCGAACCGCGATGAGTGCTGCCGTTTCGGTGTCCTAACGCCTTCTGGCATGGTGTCTTTTGGCGTCGCTTGCAGCCTGTCAAACATGAGGCTCTTGGTCCCGGCTTTGGGTGGGGCGAGGTCGTGAGGCATGGTTTCCGTGGCGCCTGGACTTGGCACATGCTATCACTGGTTAGCGCGGTATTCGCAAGCGCAGACCGAGACCTCTAACTACTCACCGACGTGCTCGGGGACACGATCACGCTTGGTGGAAGCTGGCCGTGGCGATTAGGCGTACCAGGTCCTTGTAAGGGACCACTTGTGCCTGATGCTCCCATGCCCTGCGGTTGGAAGGCGCCTTGACTCGGGCCGCCACCAAACCCCATGTTGATCTGAGGCGCTCCAGGTGGTGGCGCACCGGGACCCGGCTGGACTGGGCCCTCCGAGCCGGGAAGCGGCTTATTTCGCGTGTCTACCAGGTTGGAGGTGGAGGATGTGGGTGTCGCCTGCGCCGAGCCAGCAGGTGATTGACTTGTAGACCCGCCATGAGGCGACGCGGTGCCGGAGGAAGAGTCCTTCTTCTTGCCGAGCTTGTTGCTCTCGCGGTCCTTGTCTTTGCCTCGGGAGAGCTGGTCGTGCTGTTAGAGTTTGACCATCAATCCATCGTCCACAGCACCTGAACTCGGTGTACGTACCACGCGTTGTCTGAAGCCTTTCATGGTGAACTGCCGCCAACGGAATGAATGTTAGAGCGAGCCAATGCCGCTCTGCAAGGTCACGGCTTCCCGGCCGTGTGGTGCACTTGCGTGCTTTGCGCTCTGTATTCCGCGCCCTTGACTCTAAGAGGAGCTCTTTTCACCTAACGGAGTAGTGTATAGGTATGTACCGAGCCGGTCAAACCAAGAGAGCCATGCGATCGTTATTCGAGGTTTGGATCGGCAGGGAGGTGCGGCGCGGGTGGGTCGGCGGTAGTCGCTGAAATCAGGCTTGACTAGGGTGACAGCGCCAGGCGCAGGTGAGGTCCGAGGATGAATCGGTAGGCAAGGCAAAGTCTCGGTGCGCGTAGTGACATCGGCTTGTGAAGAGCAGTCAATGTGCTCATTGCCATGTTATGGTCGCAATCGAAGGAGCAGCCTTCTTGGCGACGGGGGTCCTTCCGTCAAAAGCGGGGATGTCAGGCCAATCGTTGTTTCACTTTCTCAAGAGTTGCTTGCGCATCCACGGTCCACCTGTCGATGCGCCGACTATTATCGAGTTCGAGACTCGCCAACGATAGTACAGCAAGGAAATACTGATACCCTCTCGAGCACATGGAACTCCACACGTCAATGCAACCGCCCGATAGCGGCAGATCCGGCAGATCAACCGCTCCGGTTTATAGCGTGCCTCATGAGAGGATCGTAAGTATCGAGCATCCATGCATTGTTAAGAACTTCGATAACGGCTTCAAATCACTCGGTGGCGAGCCTCAGCTCAAGCACGTAAGTACATTGGCAACGCGGCCTGCAACGTCCATTCGCCGCTAATGATACCTCAGGTGCTCGAGCACAAGGTTGGCGACAGCTTACTCAAGGTTGACGGTAGGGGTCATGTATTTCCCGAACCTGTCGCAGGAGTGTCGCTAAGACCCAGTGATCCGTTGGCGAAGAAGCTGGCCTCCAAGGGCTTGGAGACGCGCAATGTGCTTGTCAAAGTGACACTGCCGAAATGGACTGGCCGCAAACGCAAAAGAGGATCCAATGCCCCATTCACACTGTCTTCGCCGCCCGAGCCTCGCGACAACACCATAAGAGCACCCGAGCTACTCCGACGTATGCGTGATACAGAAGGCGCTTACAGCATTCAGCCTGTTGGCATGATCCGGGAGACACACAAATTCCGCAGCCAGCCTGACTTTCAGATGCACACAAGTGGTCTGCCCATCATGGCTGAGCTGAGAGACCACGCCATGAAGCCGAGTTACGTGGCGCTCCAACGGTTGCGCGTAGATCTGAAGCCCGGCTCGAGAGATGTCCTGGCGTTCCCTCTGCCGCCAAATTTCGCACCCTCAGACCAACCGTACCCTTACGAGTACCAGCAAGATGCCCAGGTCACGTTCACGACTGATGAGCAGGGCAACGCCACTAGCGAAAACGCAAGGGCGGGTACCCGCAAACGGCAGGTCGGGTCACTTGCCGCCGATGCCGAAGAAGTACCTACAGGACCACCAGCGGACCTAAAGTCAAGCTATCTGGCCGAGAACGATGTGTTGAGAGCAGTAGAGCAGTTACGTGAGCTGCTCGACAAGCGGCCAATGGTCACTAGACAAGTGGCCTTGTGCGCTTTGCCAGAGCTGAAACAATACGCATGGCCCAAAGCTATTGAGCGAGTGGGTTATACATTCAGCGCCGGCCCCTTTCGCGACACGTTAATCAAGTACGGAGTCGACCCGCGCTCAGACCCGAAGTACCGCTTCTATCAACTGTTGACATTCAACCCGGCCCGGAAGCTGAAAGCCAATGGTGCTGGACGGGCCGAAGCGGTAGACGGAGAAGCGCGCAGCTCTTACATCTTCGATGGCACGGCCGCCAGGGCCAACGGCAAGACGTACCAAGTTTGCGACGTCACTGACCCTCTTGTGTATGACGTGTTTCGCACAGACAACATCCGTACAGAGTGCGACGTCCACCAGTGGGGCTGGTTTCACAGTGGCACGATCGCGAAGGCTCGCGTGATCATGCGTGATAAGACCGTATGCTTCTCCACTGGCGAGACAACATCCGACGAAGATTACAGGGCGCTCCTAACGATGCCTGACGACCTCGCAGGCGCCAATGTCGAGGACGCTCGCTTCGATCCCAGTATGTACAGCGCTAAGGTGGTTAAGCTCGGCGCGGAGTACAGAATCCATGCCAAATACCACGCCGGACTGAAAAGGCCACCAAGGGGTGCTCCAGACACCGTGGTATCCGACTTCAATACGCTGTACGGCAGTGTTGAGCGAGATGTGGACGCAGAGGGGCAGTATGGCGAGTACGACGTCGACTTGGACGACAGATTCAACGCGCACGAGCGCACATGGGACGCTCAGGGGGGTGATAACTGGCAGAGTAATAGCGTTGGCGTGGATGTCACTCGCGAAGGCACAGAGGAATAAAGTCAGGCATCATTCACTGAGGTATATCTCGTTGGTGTTCTATGGCCTCCAGTCACATGTTGAATCATACATTGCGTGACGCCAGTCGTCAATGCGAAGGAGAATGTCCGCTATATGAACGTAGTAAAGCGTGCGTTGGGTGAGATATGGAGTCGTTCACTACGACTTGCCCATCCGCGAGTCCTGGGTTGGGCATAAATACCCAATTCTCAACTCACAACACTGCCTCAGTCTGCACTGCTGCAGTGTGACAGCAGGTGAACTCAGTAACTTACGCTAGCGCCCGGTCCTGCCGAGCCAATAATCTTTGCTCAGGCGGAGGGAATTTGCTCACAAGCTTGCGCACCTTTGGTCGAACTTTCGACTCACACGATGTAATGAAATTGTAATAATACGGCGTGACAGTGTACAGGCGTGAAGTGTCAACATCAACATGCAGGACTCGCAGGACGCCTACAGAGCATTCCCTGGCTCGTCCGCCTTCTCCGACTTCCGCTTGAAACGCCTCGCCACCGCTGTTGGTGCAAAAGATCTGCAGGCCATCTGGGTGCACTATGTTGCCTCATACCGGACGCTCGTGGCCGAGCAAACATCAATTCTCGATCAGCTACTGGAATATGGATCGTACCCGGAGTCGACCGATCCGCTCTATGCTGCTTCACTCCGAGCTATCATCAACGGTCAACCACCCGAGGATTCGACAATACGGCTACTCTACGTGACTCCCAGACCGGGTTCGATCTCGCCATGGAGCTCCAAGGCTACGAGCATAGCACAGGTGTGCAGGCTGGACAAGACGGTGAAGCGGATAGAGCGTGGTATCGTCTTCGCCGCGACTTTCGATGAGCCATTTACGGACGGCAGCATACGGAATTCAGATGCTCTACATGACCGGATGACCGAGAGCATTAGCTTCGAGCCGCCGAACCTCGATCAGATGTTTGCACAACTACCACCTGCGCCTTTGGAAAGGGTGCAATTGCTGCATAACACTGCAGGTCCGAAAGACGCGCTCAGAGAGGCGAATCGTACGCTCGGCCTTGCGCTCGATGACTCCGAGATGGACTATCTGATCGATGCGTATACCAACCAGCTGCAACGCAATCCAACGGACATTGAGCTCTTCATGTTTGCTCAAGTTAACTCAGAGCATTGCAGGCACAAGCAGTTCAACGCCGAGTGGACGATCGACGGCGTGAAGAAGGCTCGCAGTCTATTCTCGATGATTCGAAATACACACAACGCGCACCCACAGCACGTCATCAGCGCATATAGCGACAATGCGGCTGTGCTTAGTGGATACGAGGGTACTCACTGGGCACCGGACAATGCCAGTGGCGAGTGGCATCAGATCAAGGAAATTGTCCACTACCTTGCCAAAGTTGAGACGCACAATCACCCGACTGCGGTATCACCGTATCCTGGAGCGGCGACGGGATCAGGCGGCGAAATCAGAGACGAAGGCGCGGTGGGCAGAGGCTCCAAGCCCAAAGCTGGTCTCTCGGGGTTCACTGTCTCTGATCTTCTGATACCCGACCATCGGCAGCCGTGGGAGCTGGACGTTGGCAAGCCGGCGCATATCGCCAGCAGTCTCGACATCATGCTAGAAGCGCCGATTGGCAGCGCAGCGTTCAACAACGAGTTTGGCAGGCCTTGTACGACTGGCTACTTCCGTACATTGACCACTAAAGTGCCGCTTGGAGATGGCAAAACGGAGATTCGAGGGTACCACAAGCCCATCATGCTTGCAGGCGGAGTAGGCACAGTTCGACCCCAGCACGCGCTGAAACAGAAGGGCTCAGTCAGTACTGGAGCTCACCTTATCGTGCTCGGCGGACCAGCTATGCTCATCGGACTAGGGGGAGGCGCTGCTTCAAGCATACAGTCAGGCGAAGGCAGCGTCGATCTCGACTTTGCAAGCGTACAAAGGGGCAATGCGGAAGTACAGAGGCGAGCGCAAGAGGTCATCAACGTCTGCTCGTCGCTCGGTGCGCAGGACCCGATTCAACTGATCCACGATGTCGGCGCAGGTGGCTTGTCCAATGCGTTGCCTGAGTTGGTTGAAGACGCTGGCTTTGGTGCTCGCTTCGAGCTTCGTGAGATCGACAATGCCGACAGAAGCCTGAGCCCATTGCAGATCTGGTGCTGTGAGGCACAGGAACGCTATGTCATGGCCGTGGCGCCCGAAAAGCTTGACATCTTCATCAAGATTGCGAAGCGCGAGCGGTGCGGCTACTCGGTGGTCGGAAAGGCGCTGAAGGAGAAGCGGTTGATCCTCATGGACAGAGATTCGCATGATGAGCCCACGCCCATCGATCTGCCGATGCAGATTCTGTTTGGCAAGCCGCCCAAGATGCACCGGACAGTCGACTCGCGTCTGCTCAGACTGCCGGCCTTTGACAGCAGTCTATCTTCATACTTGCCGAAAGTGCCTGCTCAGGCTGTTTTGGGCAATGCTGTCGACAGAGTGTTGGCCCTTCCCTCGGTTGGGTCGAAATCGTTCTTGATCACAATAGCAGACCGCACGGTCGGCGGGCTTACAGTCAGAGATCAGATGGTCGGGCCGTGGCAGACACCCGTCGCTGACGTCTCAGTCACGGCGACATCTCTCACGCCCGGCATCAAGACCGGTGAGGCTATGGCTATGGGCGAGAAGCCAACCCTGGCGCTCATTTCTCCTGCTGCTTCGGCACGCATGGCCGTAGCGGAGTCGTTGATGAATATCGCGGCTGCTAGCGTGGAGAATAGGCTGAACCGCGTCAGGCTCTCTGCCAATTGGATGGCGGCAAGCAGCCACCCAGGCGAGGGTGCTGCGTTGTATGAGGCAGTCGAAGCTATCGGCATGCACCTGTGTCCTGAATTGGGCATCAGCATTCCTGTGGGCAAGGACTCCATGTCGATGAAGACGAAGTGGGATGATAAGGAGGTGACAGCGCCGCTTTCTCTCGTCATCACTGCGTTCGCTCCGGTGAACGATCTCAGCAGTACCTGGACACCCGCTCTGCGGAGACCCGAAGAAGTCGGCGAGACAGTGCTGATGTTCATTGACTTGGCGGGCGGCCGCAAAGCAATGGGCGGCTCAGCGCTGGCGCAGGTCTTCGGCCAAATCGGCGACGCTGCACCAGATGTTCGCGATGTCGACTATATCAAGGACTTCTACAACGCTATCGAGCAGCTGCACGAGTCGGACATTGTCCTAGCTTACCACGATCGCTCGGATGGCGGCCTCTTCACGACACTGGTGGAGATGATGTTCGCTGGCCGCTGCGGCGTCGACGTCATGCTCGACAACATCACGAAGTCTGGCCGGACGCAAGACCTTGTGGAGACCCTATTCAACGAAGAGCTCGGGGCCGTGTTCCAGATCCGCAAGAAGCACGAGAACGAGTTCCGAGGCGTCTTCGCCCCTCTGTCTCCCATCAAACTCGGCGCAGTGCCCAAGCAACCTAAGCAAGGCCTGTCGGTATACTACGGCGCCGACTGTGTCTACCGGGCTACACGGAAGGAGCTGCAGCAGAAATGGTCGCTGACCTCGTGGGCGATGCAGCGACTCCGCGACAACCCAGCGTGCGCGGATGCGGAGAAAGCCAACATCGACAACGACGCGGATCCCGGGCTGCGGTTCAAGCTGACCTTCAAGCCGCTGGAGAACATCATGAGCTACACCACGAGCTTCACATCGCAGATCCGCGCCCGGCCTCGGGTCGCCATTTTGCGCGAGCAAGGCGTGAATGGGCAACCGGAGATGGCGTTCGCTTTCGCCTCGGCCGGCTTCTCCCCCATCGACGTGCACATGACCGACATCCTCTCCGGCCGCTTCTCGCTCGCGTCCGTCGTCGGCCTCGCAGCCTGCGGCGGCTTCAGCTACGGCGACGTGCTCGGCGCCGGCCAAGGCTGGGCCAAGAGCGTCCTCCTCCACGAAGGCGCCCGCAACGACTTCAAAGCCTTCTTCGAGCGCCCGGACACTTTCACCCTGGGCGTCTGCAACGGCTGCCAGTTCCTCTCGCGCCTGACCGAGATCATCCCCGGCGCGGAGAGCTGGCCGACCTTCGAGCGCAACATCAGCGAGCAGTACGAGGCGCGCGTCTGCATGGTCGCCGTGCACGATCCGCCGGCGTCACAGCACCCGGCGAGCGTGTTCCTGCACGGCATGCACGGCTCCCACCTCCCGATCGTCACGGCGCACGGCGAAGGGCGCGCGAGCTTCGCCGCCACGGGCGCCTCCGCGTCGCCGCAGGCGCTGATCGAGCAAGGCTTGGTCGCGATGCGGTACGCGGACAACCAGCTGCAGCCCACCGAGCAGTACCCCTACAACCCCAACGGCAGCCCGCTGGGCATCACCGGGGTCCGGACGCCGGATGGGCGGGTGCTGGCGCTGATGCCACATCCGGAGCGCACGATCCTGAAGGAGGTGGGAAGTTATACTCCGCCGGAGCAGACGCGGGAGTGGGGTGAGTTCGGGCCGTGGATCCGGATGTTCCGGAGTGCGAGGCGGTGGTGTGGATAGGACGGACGGGGGGCCTGCAGGATGACTTGGTATGAGGGGAGGGAGTTGGGCGCGCTTCGCTTTCAATTGTCAAGTTCTCTGCTTTTTCGTCAAGCCCATCATCTGCTGTACCTGCAAAAAGGGGGGCTCGCGTCCACATGTGATAGCAAAGGTTCCGCGCGACGAAAGAATCTGCACTCTCCAGGCCACCGTGAGCCATCGGTTTTCGCGGGTAGCGGATTCCAAATCCCTGCAAAATCAGGACCAAGGACGACTACTACCACGCCATGGTCTCATTGTCGTGGGCCACTCAGCCCACTTGCCATCACTCGATTGATTTGGGGGGAACTCCCATACAAGCCGACTAGCCATGTACTCAAGTGCCTTGTTCGTAATACGATTACACTCATTGCATCCTGCTCTACTTCTTCTATAGCAGCTGTGTAACGGTCCAATGGATCTCCCACCCGCCCGCCCACCCAATATGCCAGGCGCTAGTCGTACAAGAAAAATGCCCCACCCCTCCCTCCCTGCATACCCATACAGTGCCACCCACCCCTTCCTGTTCAACCGTACGCCGGGCCTCCTGTATGCACCACTGCCGTGTCCCCCTGCAACCAACCGCCATCTTGCGTGCTCATCAAAAGCTTCCCGGCACCTTGTACACCCACACCCTCTCACCCGCCGGCTCAGCCGAGTCCCCGCCGCTCCTCGGCTGCACATGCCCCTCCGGCGTCACCTCCAGCAGCGCCCACTCATGCAACCGCTCCGGACTCGTCGCCCGCTCAAACGCGCGCAGATCGTGGGGTTCCTAAGCCTTCCGCGACCGCGCGGCCCTGCCCGCCTTGTGTGCCGACCCGTTCTCCTTGCCCGTGCTGATGCCCTGCGCCGTGCCCTGCAAGCCCTGCGCGCCCGCCGACAACCGGCGCTGCACCTCGCGCGCATCCGGGATCTGCTCGTCCTTCATCTCGACCAGTGCGCTCGTCGCGCGGCCGCGGCCCTTCTTGACCGGCTGCCTGTACGTCGAGGCGTAGAAGCCGATGAAGAGGACCAGGTAGCTGCTCAGGATGCCCATGCCGGCGAAGGCGGCGAACTCCTCGCCGGCGCAGATGCCGGCGCTGGGCAGCCAGGGGAAGTAGGAGGCGGAGAAGTAGGTGTAGGAGGCGAAGTAGACGAAGCCGAGGTCGATGACGAACTGGACGATCTGGAGCATGGTGATGTACTTCTTCCACCAGATGCGGATGCCGCGGGCGGACTGGAAGTAGTACCAGTACATGACGACGTGGACCATGAGGTTGAGGGTGATGGGGACCCAGGAGACGGCGGTGTGGCCGAGCAGCTGGGTGTAGCAGAGCAGGGCGGTGGCGCCGTGGTGGTAGGTGTGGAGGAAGGTGAGCGGCTTCTTCTTGAGGACGAGGAAGACGGTGTCGAGGAGCTCGAGGTACTTGGTGAGGTAGTTGAGCTGCGGGAGGGGTTAGTAGGGCGTCGGGTGTGAGGTAGGATAGGATAGGGATGGGTATTGGCTTACGTAGTAGAGCACCACCAACTGCTTCGTCCAGCCGCCGTCGTAGTCGCAGATGGAGTAGAAGACGCCGTGTCGCGTGACGGTCGGGATAAGCTGCTCGAGGAAGAGGGCCAGCAGTATGCCGCTAATGGCGGTCAGGTAGAAGTTGTGGATCTTGAACAGGCCGTTCAGCTTCACCGCCTCGCGGCCCTTCATGAGCTCGCGGCCGCCGAAGATGATGATGTAGTAGGAGGCGAGCGCGACGGCCGTCTGGGAGATGGTGGAGATGGGCGTCTGGCCCGGGGTGAACTGCCATTGCTCGGGCTTGACGCCGCGCACCATGTGGAAGGCCTCGGAGAAGATGGGCCACAGCTTGAGGCCGAAGGGGCGGTCGAGGGTGGGCAGGCCGACTTCGAGCCACGCGGGTTGCGCCATGTCTGCTGTCGTCTCTTTCAAGTGGTGCTTGTTGGGCAAGTGCGGGATGGAGGGTCGTGTCGCGTGCGCGTCGAGTGCGTCGCAATGGCTCGAACCCGCGGTTCTGTCCGCACAACGGTGTCAAAGGAGTGACTGGAAGTGAAAGTGAAAGTGAAAGGTGACGCCTTCGAATGGGAAACGGAAGCGACAAGTGGTCGAGGCGGCAGTGTCGGAGTGGTGAGGTGAGGGCAGAAGGTGGGACATGGATATGGACGAGGTGCAAAAGGGGGTCTGTGAACGCGGAGATTTGACCAGGGGTGATTCGCGTCGGACTGAGGCCAGGATCGCCAGAACAAGTGGCCAGTGACAGTCAACTTAATAATTCACTCTGATGAGGGGACTGGGCCAATGGCGACGGCGACGCTATGTATCTACTACTACTACTACTACTATCATACGGCACACCACACGCGGTCTTGCGAACTGTTTGCCTGAATGCCACACAAAGGCCGATCCATCTCTATCGATGGCTTTGGTGGCATGTTTTGATGCATATGCTTCACCAAACCGAGGCGCGGTTTCGCAGCTTGCAGGATTTATCAGGGCCGACCACTCTTCGCTATATGTGACTCTCTTCGTAGGCGTACTGCCGAAGGGTTCCCCACCGCCCATCAGACGGGCTTTGTTTCCTTCTTGTCGCAAAGACACCCACCTTAAAGCGTGACGTCGTTGGTGAGAGAGTCATTGAGCCCACTTGTGCACTCACGTTACGGCCGCTTCCGAAGCCGTCCAATCCAGTCTCCCTGCCAAGCCCGCCTTCCCAAAGCTTCCGACGTCGACCTCCAGGCTCAGGTACCACAGCAGAGCTACCGTACACGCCTTGCACCCGCCCACGCGACACCTCTCCACTCTCCACTCTCCCCAATCCTGCTACGCCATGTCGTCCGTAGCCTTTGCTCGCATTGCGCGGGCCCGCCTCGTCAGCCAACCCACCGCCTGCCTCCGCGCAACAACACGGTTGGCGCACGTCAAGCCCACCGCAGCAGCATGCTTCTCCACCACCACCACCCTGAGCATGCCCGCCGCGGACCCCCACGACCCGCACCACGAAGAGAGCTTCGAGGAGTTCACTGCCAGGTACGCCAGACATATACCTCCCCACTGGCGCGTGACGGTTCAATGGCTGGTGGCAGATACGAAGCTCAAACCGCCTCAAAAACATGCGCAGTCGCACCGTATACATACTGACATACGCATCTGTGTCCCTGCAGGTACGAGAAGGAGTTCGAGCAGGTGCAGGACGTCTTCGAGCTGCAGCGCAACCTCAACAACGCCTTCGCCTACGACCTCGTGCCCTCGACCTCCGTCATCACCGCCGCGCTGCGGGCCGCCCGGAGGGTCAATGACTACCCCACGGCCGTGAGGATATTTGAAGGTAGGCCACCACCACCACCACCACTATCCAATACACCTGCACACCTGCACACCACACAGCCACAGACACCCACACAGGTTGAAGTCCGCAAGTAAGGCTATAGTACTGACGATTGCCCGTTTTCGCGTGTCACAGGCATCAAGGCCAAGGTGGAGAACAAGGGCCAGTACGACGAGTACATCGAGGAGCTGCGGCCCATCCAGGAGGAGCTGGGCGTCGTGCTCAAGGAGGAGCTGTTCCCGGACACCATGGCGGGCGAGCGCTTGGGCCACGCGAGAGGCGCGTAGAAGATGGATAGGATGGAGGGACGGACGGACGGACGGACGGAGGGTTAGACAAGTGACGGTGTGTCGGGCCGGCACAACATGTGTATATTGGACAAGGAGGCAGGAACGCACGGTGGCTGCCGGGGTAGGCCGACGATGCAAAGAGAGAGCGGGATAGCAGCGCCGTGCGTTGCACTGTTCTATGCTACAATAGCCTCGCTCACAGCAACCTTTGTACAGCTTTCCCCACCCCCACCCATTTCAAACCCGTCTGCGCATTCCTGCCCGGCTGCGCTTGTCCCGTGGTAGGTACCTAGGTCACCCACATGAGGCGAAGAGCTTGCTGCTACTACATATCTACCCAACCCTGCTCGATGCCAAACCCACCCACGCGCCCTTGAGCCGTCTCATCTATCTAGCTTCGCGTCGCGACACGTTCTACTACTACCGCCGGTTGAAATTCAAATACCGACTCCCCAAAAACAGCAACACCAAGTTACTCCCAATAAACGCCGTCAGAATGCCAAAGTCCCGCCACCGGTGCCCGAAGCTGATGCCCAGCGGCTCGTAGAACTGGTCGCCGACGCTGTACGCGCAGTAGCCGCACGCGGACGTCTGGTTGTCCACAATGTACCCCGGCCCGCCACCCGCAAAGAAGCCGGCCATGTAGTCCCCGCAACTCTGGCCCGCGGGGGCGGTGAAGTGGTTGAGCTCGCTCGGCTGGCAGATGACGGGCAGGCCGTGCAGTTCGGTGGCGACCAGCCCGGAGACGAGGCGGGTGAAGGGGTCGAGCTGGTAGAGCCAGGCGCGCCAGAAGCCCGGGATCTGCGGTTTGGGGATCGTGACGCCGCAGAATAAGGCGAAGACGATGATCACGAAGGGGTTCAGCAGGACGGCGATGAAGGTGCTGGGGGTCAGAGCCGAGATGGTCTGCGCGAGGGTGACGGCGAAGAATTCGGTGATGAGGACGACGAGGAAGTTGTACCCGGCGCGCGAGGCCGAGGAGTTGAAGCCCGGGATGTAGTAGAGGGGGAGGAAGAAGCCGACGGCGCAGAGGAGGCTGTAGGGCATTTCGGCCAGCACCATGGAGAGGGCGAAGGGCAGTTGGCGGTAGGTCTTGCTCGCCGCTTCGCGGTAGTAGATCAGGCGGCTGAGGTCGTATTTGGGCTCGACTTGCGCGAGGATGAGGGCGGGCAGGACGGTGACCTGTGGGCGGAAAGGTTTAGGTAAGCGTGTGTTCTTTTCGGGTTTGCGCGTAGTATGGCGCTTGAGCGACGTGGGTGAGGTAGCCCACCCAGCGATATCTGGGTGCGGCGGGATCGCTCAGCGCGTGCATGACCGCCTCAAACAGGTTCGGGTCAAGCCATAGCGCAGAGTCAGAGTATTGGCACGAGCCCGGAGTCTGGTGTTAGGAGACGCACGACTAGCGTTGGCGCGGTATAGGAAGGGGCATGCCTGACTTACTTGAAAGATGACGAAGATGCGGTACTGCAGCGACGTCCGCGAGTCGTCCAGCTGCAGGAACATAAGTCCCGTGAACAGCGCAATGGCGACGTGGTTAAATAAGCGGGTGAAGCCATAGTTCGGCGAGCGCCAAAACGCCTTGTGCGTCCGCTTCTGCACCACCTTGATCTGGTGCCAGAGTGGCGTGGCGTACTCCTTATGCTCCGTCTCGGGCTGCGACCCGACTTCAGCGCTGCGTTCGGACTTAATGCGAACAATCTCCTGCTTCGTGGCGGCCAGCTCGTCGGAGTCCTGCCAGATCTCGCCCCAGTCTTTCTCACCGATGCGAGCGGCTTGGCCGGCGCCGATGGCATCGAGCATCCACTCGGCCGGGTTGGCGTCGGGAGGGCAATGCGCGCCGTGCTGGCGGAAGTAGTCGATCAGGACGTGGGCGTCCTTGCCGATGTCGCCGAAATAGACCGTCTCGCCGCCTCGCTGGAGCAGGAGCAGGCGGTCGAAGTTCTCGAAGAGCGAGGCGTTGGGCTGATGGATCGTGCATCTGCGAAAGTATAAGCTGTGTGAGCCCTGAACTAGGCCGGGCCTGTGCCCTTCCATCCAGTAACTTACAAAATGGCCTGCCCAGCGGCCGCAAGCTTCCTGAGGAAGCGGACGATATTGAACGCGGATTGCGAATCTAAACCGGACGTCGGTTCGTCGAGGAAGAGCAGCAATTCGGGCTTCGCCGCCAGTTCGACGCCAATGGTGACACGCTTGCGCTGCTCGACGGCTAGACCTGCTTCCGGATCGCCTATGATGGCGTCGGCGATGTCTTCCATCTCCAGCAGAGCAATGATCTCCTCGACATAGGCGTACTTTTCTGCCTGCGGGGTCGAATACGGTTGCCTAAGGTCTGCTGAGAACCGGAGAGCCTCCCTGACACTCTGTGCGCCCTCGTGGACGTCCAGTTGTTCCGCATAGCTGGTACCCCGCTGGAAGTCAGTGCCGGGAGGTACTCCATCTACGAGCTTGTCTCCCGTGATAACGCCAATGTTCTTCCGGGAAGCCAGTACGTCCAGAAGCGTCGTCTTGCCAGCGCCAGATGCGCCCATCAGCGCTGTCAACTGGCCCGGTTTGACGAACCCAAAGATGTTCTTGAGCAGTCGCAGCTGACCAGACGGCACCGGAACGTCGTAGCAGAGGTCTTCCCAGGTCAAGACAGCCTTGGACTCGATCTTCAACTCAGACCCACCCTGCTGGGTCTCGCGCCTGCTACGGCTCGCCTTCTTCGCCCGCAATGTCTCGTTGAGCCCTTTCCGCTCCTTGTTCTCTTTCGCAAAGAAGGTGATCGTCTTGCCACCAGCGCCCCACTTGATATACTCACCCAAGAACACGTTAGCCGTTAAGAAGCCTATTACGAGGACGAGGATGATACCCCAGTTCCGCCAGAGCTGGCTCGGGTAGTACGAGAAAGCGGTCTCGACGTAGGCCGTCCCGGTGACGCTCGCCGATCCAGCTTCACTGCCCCGCAGCGTACAGACTTGGTGATCAATGTTGCCATAGCCTGCGCCGTACGGAATGAGATAGGTGCCGGTGCACTCCAAGTCGATCCTGCTGAACTCATTGACCATAAGCGAGGCGAACCCTAGGCCTAGTGCGTTGATATAGAATATCCCTGAATGAATGCGCTGATGTCAGCATGTCTCACCAAGAGCGAGCGACCGATCGGATGCGGTAACGTTCACGGGCACCCACACCGCGATACGCATATCGGAGATCTTGAGTCTCAGCGACCGCAAACCGCGGCGTTGGCGCTTTGCCCGAACCCGACAGCAACAATTTAACTTACAGCGTAGCCAGACTTGCTGCGATTGGTACTGGATCAAATATCCAGAGGTCAGCACGAAGAGGGTGATAATGAGGGCCGCAAATCGGATAGCGGAGTCGAAATCGGGACACATGCAGCCGACTGTGCGGAAGAACAAGGTGATGGCCAGGTAAGCGGTAACAATGACGAGGTAGAATGTAAAGAATGCTCCAGCGTCCAGTACAAGGCCACACATGAAATAGACGATGATGGAGAAGACCAAGATCTGGACTGCGGAGAATGCCAAGTCCACGACAATCTGCGCCATCCAGAGCGCGGACGGTCGGTGGAAGGTGTAGGCCCGGTGCTTGTTGAGCATTGGTCTGCCAACCATGGTCGATGCGAGCTCGCTGAAAGCTTGGAAGCAGTTGAACAGCAGCGCGATGAAGAGCACGCCGCCTCGGGTGAAGGCACCGGCGGAGGTCTGCGGTATCTGGAGCCACACAGTACCGGTTACGATGGCGATGACGATGGAGGTGACCCAAGAAACGACCAGCGAGAAGCGATCCTGCCACTTGAGGATGAATTGTCTTTTGATCAGGGCCCAGACCTGCAGGTAGAATGGAATAGAGTACACCGATTTCTTGGAGGCGTGACGCTTGCCCTGGATCACGGCGGTCTTGAAGTCCTCGTAGACTTGCTGCTCCTCGCCGACTCGCTTTCGCCAGTCAGACATGTCGCCATGCAGTCGAGAAGCGTATTCGGACTCTCCAAAGGCCGCCACGAAGTCGTCGGGAGAGGAAGGTGCATTCGAAGCATCTCGGCCGTCCTGATACTCGCGCTCAAACGGATCCGTGCAGCCTGTCAGGTAGTCCGGCGTCGTCTGTCTAGGCTTGGGCAGGAATCCCAGGCTTTCGAAGTAAGCTCTAGCCTCTTGTGCCGGTCCGTAGAACACCTGACGTCCTTCGTCGATGACCATGACCTTGTCGAACTGCGAGTAGATGTTCTCCGAAGCTTGATAGAGCGACACAAACGTCGTGGTCCGGTAGATGTTCGTGATGATACGAAGCGATCGAGCGTAGTCGACCGCGGTCGAGGCGTCTAGACCACGAGTGCTGTTGTCGTGCGAGCACACGGCTGCTCCGGCAATCATCATCTCTGCAATGGAAACCCGTTTTCGCTCACCTCCAGAGATGCCACGGACGTAGGGGTTGCCGACGATGGTGTTCTTCGTGTGCTCGATGTTGAACATGCGGAGCAGCATGTCGACCACCTTGTCTCTGAACTCTGCGACGCTGATGCCGCCTGGACGCTGGCCCGGTACTTTCGTTTCGAGCGCAAAGCCCAAAGTCTGCTTCACCTACAGCAAAAACATCGGGGTTAGCACATGTTTTGCCAGGCATCGCAATGTGATATGGCTACTCGCAGTCAATGTGGGGTTATGAATGTCATCTTCTTGACAATACACCGCTTCGCCTCGATACCGCTTCTCGAAGTCTTTGCTCGTGAAGGGGCCGTAGAGCACCTCGCCCTCGAACCCTGTGTAGCCAAACCGCTGGTTCGCAATGACCTTCAGGAACGTCGTGCATCCGGAGCCCGGTCTACCCAACACCAGTACCATCTCACCGGGTTTCGCCACACCTCGGAAGTTATGTAGGATGTTGATCTCCTTGCCCTTCTTACCCACACCAAGCAAGTCCATGGCGCACTTGACCGGAAAGCCGAAGAATCCAGTGAACGCATCCGGGAACGTGGGCACAAAGATCTTGGCACCGCCCATGCCTTTGACCGTGAGGTTCTCCCAGATCACGCCGATCTGTTTGCCCTTGATGCCTGCGTCGTCCTCCAGGCGCTTGTTGCCTCTCAATGTATCCTCAAGATCAAAGGCCTCTCCTTCGTCGCTGGCATCTGCCGAGGTCGCCTTCTCCACATCCTTGCCATTGTGCTTCTCGTGGTGACTTTGCTGCCTTGAGAGGCGTCTCGATGTGTGGCTTAGCTCCCTCTGCAGCTCCGCGAACTCTTTCTCTGCGTCGAGAACGTTCACGCCCAGGTGCTGCCTCTCAGTAGACCGACGGTCGTAGGAAGGGCGCACGCCCAGTGCTTCCTTGACGAGCGCATCCTTCTCCGCCTCCTCGATAGTGTAGTCCGAGTCGCGGCTATTCGTGGTCGTGCCTGCGTTCGGATTCTCTAGATCTCCAGCGGCAGTTGGAAGGCCTCCGTGCTGGTGTGTTGGATGCTTGAGGTGCAGACCCTCTTCGATCGTCTCTTCGAACCGTTCCATCTCGACTCCACAACCGAGCTGCGGAAACCAGGCGTTTTACTCCGTAAGCAATAGAAGACGTGTGTCAGGAAAACAGCACCCTCGTGTTCGAACAATCAGGAAACAACGAAGAGCGCTCAAATACTTATTAGCCAAGCGGAGTGTACCATCTACCTCGCTACGTGACTCCCTGTATGCCGAGTCGATCTACTGCCGGTCCGGGATGACTAGAGCTCCACCATCCGCTGCCGGTATGTGAGTTGGAATGCGCTCTTGCGACGCGAGTCACGAATCACGCAAGCGCAGCAAAAGCGAGGTCCACTTTCCCCGCCTTGAATTTGAGCTAAGCCGACATTTGAGTCCACCACAAGATGAACTCCGTTTGACATCAAGAAAGCGAACAACGAAAGGAAGGATGGTGTGTGTGAAATCGGTACAGGGTCTCCATGTTACAAGCTGTACACTGAACGACGATTGGACGCGCCGTATAACGCCATGACTCCTCGCTGCTTCTTGCTCGTGGTATCAACACACTCCGAACGCCGTGGTAGTCGCTCCAACTCCGCTTCTCGAGTCATAATCATCAGGATGACTGTTGGCTCCGAACTGGCGAGCGCCGTGGCAGCTGAGCCGATTACTGCTTAGAAATGCACACAACACTGCAGTGCGGTGAGCTCAGATGGTCGGCATAATCCATCATTCCGAACGTGGCAGTGCATCATCAGTACACGACTAGTGCTTCTCGGCGTGATGCGACAATGGCTCATCATGGCCACTCTCCATCTTGTGGTCATAGTCCGCGTAGCCATTCGAGCCTTGCTCAGCTGGGCGTGACCTGCCGACCATCTGAACCCAGCCTTCCGCGGACTCCAGCGTGAGCCTGCAGACCTGGCTGACTTGGCCAATCATGTCCAGGCCCTCGGTAGCGAAAGCGATCATACGATTCGCGGTGCGGCTCGTCTCACTCTCGCCTCTCTGGCTGTCCGAGACCATGCGCCAGCGCTGAGGCAGGGACATGAGCTGATTGCGCACGAAGTTCCGAGCATTGGCCGGCAGAGCACCACCGACAGTGACCGACACAGAGTGCACGACACCCTTGAGCGTCTGCCAGATGTCATCGCAATGCCTCTTGATGATTTCGGCGAGCCTGCGAGCTGCTTCATCATGTTCGGGCGTTTGTGGTCGCTCGCCTTTCTCGGTATCAGAGTCGCGTTGTTGATGCCAGTGGTCACGCGCCTGGTCGTACTGTTCGAGCACAAGCTTGAGCGCATTGGTGACGGTCGCGATGTGTTCTGCGCTGCGGCCCAACAGGTTCAGGCAGTATACCAAGTTCCTGCGCGAGACGTCGCTCATAGCCACGCCAAGACCGGAAGCCGAGTACAGGAGGTGCGATGACCAGCTGCGACTGTGCGACGGCCGTTCGTTCTGCCGTGACCTTTCCGCACCTGCCGGCGGACTCATTTCCTCGCGGTATGAAGGAGGCTTGCTTGCACGATAAGCAGGCAATGAGTCTGTTCTGGAGTTCTGTGAGTCGCGCCTCATGCCGCTTCTGGGGCTGTGGGGGTCCATGTCCGTCCCATCATCCATGACCCTACGTCTCTTACTCCTGCCTTCGTAGTCCTCACCACCCTCGACGCCATCTTGGCCGCGAGGCGTCAAATACCACCTCGCCGCGCTTTCAATGCCCGTCATGCGGCCTACACTGCCCACTGTAGACACCACTGGCGATGCAATGCTGCGCTCCACGATATCCGCACTAGCTTGCACAAAGCGAGGCGCGTATCCCTTTGTCGTGGAGTATGCGGTCAGAGAAGCATTGATGGGTCCGCCAACCCATGGATGAGCCTGCGTCAACAAATGTAACAGTGGTTCAGCTTCCTGATGAGCATTTTGCGGATGCGCGTTGGCGCTCGGACTTGCATGTGATTGCATGTGAGCCAAATTGTCGGGTGGGGACCGAGCAAACCCTGCGCACGATCAGTACTCCCATATGTAACACTGATACTCACTCAGTCGTACCTGGCCTGCCGAGTTCTGCCAGCGCTTCTGCAGCGTCACGAATGTCCGCATCTTCAACAGATAGCACGCTTGTGGTCCTCCTGCTGGTATGTTCTGCACCCACATAGCTGCCCGTCTCCGATGGACTAGCTACCGCCGCTTCTGTGCTCTTCCTCGAGCCATTGACTTTTGCTTGCCGGTCGAGTGGTCGGAAACCCTTCGTGGATACCGCTGGAGATGCAGGCGCGATGTGGCTGCCGTGGGGCGATGACGCCTGTTGAAACTCGGGAGACAAGACGGTCCTTAGGTTTGGCAACGTGAAGTCCGAGTGGACGTGCGACTGCAAGGGTCGATGCTGAGGCACGTCTGGCAATCGGACGCTTTCTGGACTGTGCGAGGTGTATTCTGGCCGTCTAGCTCGCTGGCCTTCCATCTCGAGGTGCGCGAGCGCTAGCCGTTGTGAATGTGATAGTGCCGAGGGTCGCGCGCGCAATGCCAGGAATGCATGTGGACAGGCAACTCATAGTCTGCAGAGTAGAGTAGAGTCGCCAGTGAAAAGAGGAGTTGATAGTACCTCCTACTTGCACGTGTGTGGTTCGGCAAAAGGAAGGCTGGCCTGTGCTCAAAACGGGGCGTTGACATGTGATAGAGCGATGACAAACATACAAGATGGACCTCACATCGGCCTCGGCCTGCCTCTTTCTTTCGCCCTCGCCCCAAAGTGCGGTTCTCAGGTACGCTGACAAGCCTGATATATGCATCACATCTGTGAGGGGTTCAGTACAGAAACTTGTGTGCACATCCATCCCACTGCCATTCGCGCATAAGGAGGCACGGTCCCGTGAGACGGAGCTTTCTCCGACAGCAAACCGCGTATTCCGACCTCATCTATCTCGTCCTCTCTATCACCCATCAATCTGCAGCCGTACAATGTCACTGACCCTATGCACATATCGCTTGGCGTGCGCATGCCCGACTTTCAGTTCACGCAGGAATAACTTCTGGAAAGTGCTTGGCAGTCTCAAGATCATGTTTTGCAGGTGAACGGCACTCTTGCGCTCCCATTGGACAGAATACATGACCTGTTTCAATGGCTATCCGCTGCTACAGTCCGTCAACGCGGGCTGGCAGCGGTGCCCAACTCGCAGATAAACAGAGGCGGGAAATGCTTCGACCATCTGAGATGCCCGGAATCAAGTCAAGCCATGAGGTGTCAGCTGACGAAACACCGCCGCCTCGCCCGGCTTACGATGAGACTCCGGTCAGAACATGCGATGGAGCTGTCCAACGACAATGAGCGCTTGCGCACTGTGTCTGATATGCTACTATGGTCTCATTCGCTATCGCTACAACATGATTTCGCGAGCTTTAGCCCGTCGGCGTAAACCTCGATCTCGCCCGGATCCTAGCACCGTACTTGTAAAACAATATCGGCGCTGGGATGAACGCCACACAGAGAAAGGCCAGCAATGAGGCCGCCCACGGCACACCAAGGCGATGAAACATGGCCGGTGCAAAGAGTGGAAAGACAGCTCCACAGATCGATCGCGAAAAGGTGTTGATGGCGATCGCACTGTTGCTGTAGAAGCCGTAGCAGTCGATGATGTAGTTCATCCCTTGCCAGAAGGTGACGAGAGAGCCCATGCCGATGAATGCCACCGAGATGACTTGGGGCACCCAGGACGAGTTCGGGTCGCTGCTCCACGCGAACCAGAAGAACGATATGGGCAGGATGACGGCTCCGATGATCATGGGTGGCAGGCGCTCTTCCGGGATGGGTTTGCCGTGTTTGATGTAGGCGCGCTTGAAGTTGGTAGCGGTGGAGTAGGCCATAAGCGCTGTGCCCATCATGATACCGACGATGAACGCGGTGAATGGCAGGGCGCTGACGCCGAGGCTCCAGCCTCGTTGCTTGTGGAAGGATATTGGGAACTGGAGTGCTGGTCAGTAAAGCAAATCAAGAATGTCTTGAGGAGAAGCATGCGGGGAGACGTACAGCTTCAAACAGCAGGTAGATCACGCCGTACAGGTAACTCATGTACGCTGTAAGCAGGGCCAAGATGGGCTCCTGCACGATCATGACGAAAGGCCGGACGAGGTAGACCGTCAGGATGGTGTGCGCGGTGATCTGGTGCTCGTCTGCTTTGCTGTGTAGAGCCCAGTTTTTCGTCTCGAAGCGTAGATTCTTCGCTCGCAGCTGCAGGATGCGTGCTGCCGACGTCTCCGGGATGATGAGCAGTCCAACGCCACCGAAGAGTGCTGCCATGATCAATGTGATCCAGGCCGTCCAGCGCCAGCCTAGGTAGGATTCTGTGACGAAGCCGCCAACTGCCAACAGTCAGCTTCTGCCACGAGTCATGGATGTTACACCACTGGAAGTAGCTCACCAATAGGTCCCGCCACCGGCCCAACAAAAGCACCCGCCGCAAACGCGCAAATCGCATACGCCCGCTCCACCGGATCCCACAGATCCGCCATCGCTCCCCCAACCACAGCCAGAGGCGCCGAAGCCGCAAACCCACCCAAGAACCTCGCCAGCATAATCGTCTCGACATTCCTCGCCACGGCGACCGGGATGTTGAAGATGGCGAACACGATGTAGCCGGAGAAGAGCGGGATCCAGCGGCCGTAGACCTCGCTGGCCGGGCCGAAAGCGATGGGGCCTAGGACGAAGCCGAGGAGGAAGAGCGTGACGCCGAGGGTGGCTGTCACGGTTCCGATGTTGTACTCCTCGGATACTGGCGTGATTGCTACGGCGAAGATGGAGGAGCTGAAGGTTACGACGAAAGTCATCATGCCCATAGCTATTGTTATGGCTATCTTCCTGCGGGTAGGCCAGTTCTTGGGATTGCCTGGGTCGTCTGGGCCATCGAATTCTACCAGGGAAGGGTCCTTGTCTTCGAGCGGCGCTGCTGTTGATAGATCCGGTTGGGCTTGCTTCTCGATGTCGTGCTCGCTTGTTGGCTGCTCAGGTGTCCTCTCAATGTCTCCAGACTTGTCATCTTCGTTGGTGAGAAAGCTCAATTCGCTCTGTCTCTTCAACTCGACTGGCTCGTGGTCGTTAAGCGGTTGCGCCTCCCGCATGGTGCTCGTCTCGGACGACATTGCCGGCACTCTTGTTTGGAGTCTGTCACTGATGGGCTTTTCTCAAAACTGGAGGGAGTCATCCTGACTATATACTGTGCAGTCCGCGCATGCATTGCGAGCGGAAATATGGACTGTCGTGTAGATAGAGCGACCCGCGTGCTCGGGTTTAAAGCGTTCCCCTGCGCGAGCGTGCCGAATGCCGAAAGGCTTATACAGCTGCTTAACTCTGCACAACCGTTGCACATTCTGAGACCTTGGCCTATCACGCAGCAGCTGCATGATGAACATAGAATAATGTCAGCAACGACCAGAATGCTCACGCCCTGTCGACACCCAAAGCAGCTAGTGGTCCGCAAGATGCAACATAAGAGAGCCTCAATACGAAGCATGGGTACCTCGCCTTGCGATTGCATGCCCCGATTCGGCTGACATGCAGCAGGGTGACCTCCCTCCAGCCACATGCGGCGTCTCTTTCGTGGCACTGCGCTCAGAAAACGTGCTTGAGTCGGCCGTGATAGTGATGATGGAGAGACGAAGAGCGAGGCTATGCACTGCACTATTGTGTTGCACAACTCCTGCTTTCTTCCGCTTTCATATCACAAAACACCGCTCAAACATTGCCTGGACCGAGTGCCACCAATATGGTGTTGCCGACTTGTTCACCCTCACAACGCTTAGAGACGTCGTTGGCCGGTGTGTGCTTGCCAACGGAGACAGACAGGAAAGCCATGGGATGTTGCCTTGTCGCCACTCGAACATTGCCACTTTGCGCAGCCTTCATTTGCCTGGAGCGGCACACGAGTACCTAGGATTTGAGCATCCGTCCTCGTTCCAATGCTCGTGTACGGTTGCGAAGAATGTTCCGAACCGCGTCTGCTTCTCCCTCTCTGGTGTTACGTACTCTAGCCAACGAGCACAACAGATGAGCAGCAAACACGAAGGACGTTATGGAGACCGGCCTGTCTGGGTATACCGTGGGCGAGACAGTGGAGAGCCATGAGAGGAGGCTGGCCGGTTGGCATCGACAAAGGCCATCGTGAACTATGCAAAGCAGGCAGAAGGCTCACACAGAGCATACAGAACTGGAAGAGACAGTCCGAGTATAATGTGCCATCGGACGCGCATGCGTCCCCAGACTCCCCCTACCTTGCGCGTTTTGGAGTCCCAGCAGTCAGAGCAACGGGTGCTTTTGGGGGCAGAGGCGTTTCAGGCGCATTTGCAGTGGTTATTGCAGGCATGGCAGCAGCCCCCGTGCGGGCCAGGATGGGCAGGCAGGTTGAGTAGGAATTTCGCAGCAAGGCGGACTGCGAGACAGGTCCACAGCATCAGCAGCTTGGAAAAAGTAAAGGGATACCTTTGCCATCCTCCCCCTTTCTACGCACACTGTGCTTGTCACCGCAGTCCATGCCCACCCGAAATGTGTCTCCCCGAACAGCGTAGAAAGACGTGGGGCCGCATTTGGTATGTTTGCCACTTCCCCCATTCAACACAAAGCCATGAGCAAAGACACCCCGTTGTTGATCAGTGTCGCGTCCATACCAACTCCTCTAGCTTTTCGTACCTTGTTTGCGAGACTGCGGATAAGGAGACACCGCGCCAGTTGCAACATCCCGTCCCATTCGCCTATACGACCCAAGCGATCGACCAAGCAACCAAGCAACTGCTCCAATCAACCCTCCCTCTCTAAGCGTGACTGATAGAACCCCATCACCACCCCCGCCCGGGCGCAACAATAGCAGCACCAGCAGGCCCAACAGCAACAGGTCCAACACCAACCCCACCAACAACAACCGCGCAACCACCACCACCCAACCTCCCACACCAGCGCGCTCCGTGACAGAGTCAGGGGACGTGCTAACTATGCTGGAGCGGCACGAGGCGCGGCTGAACGCCGTCGGCGAGGCGATCGCGGGGCTGCTGGAGCAAGGCAGGGTGCAGATCGAGCTTGTGCAGGGTTTGCTGGCTGTTGTGAAGGCGCTGGGGGAGAGGGTGGGGATGGGGATGGGAGATGGGGATGGCGCTGTTGGGAATGGCTGAGAGTGCTAGAAGTGACGGGAGACCCGAGGAGGGTAGTAGGCGGACTGGAATGAACAAGGGAGGCATGCACGCACGCACGCACGGTGGGAAAGCAAAGTTAGTGTGGTGAGGTTGACTGCTGTCCTGTCGCTCCGACTTGGCGTGTAGAGCTATGCTACGCTGTGCTACGCTATGCCCTGTTGCAACCCCCAAAGATCAGGCTCGCGCGGCCTCCTTCACTGCGCATGCTTCCTGGGCAAAGCTAGGTGTGGCTCATGGCTCAATGTTCTTGCTGTCCTGTGGATGGGAGGGCTGAAGGAAGCCGCGCCTGATCATACGTGGAGACAGCGGCGGCGGCGGCGCCTGCGGCTGGGGGACAGCGGTGAGCTTGGGCGGGGGAACGTGTCATGGTCCGAAATGGTACACACGTACGTAAGTGCGCGCGCGCGTCGCTGGATGGCGTGGTGCACGCACCCGGCCCATATGCTTGCTTCCTGTCTTTCGGGTGATGGCCGACAGCACGTGCATCTTTCTCGCCGCACACAGGCCGATTTAGAAAGGCGCGGGCCCCTTGTACCCATCAGTCCCGGATGCACTCCCTCCAAGCCCGCACCGCCTGGTCGCCGTAGCTGCCCGCCTTCGGCTGCTGCGCCTCGATCGCCTGCGCCAGAATCGTGAGCCCGGCTTCGTAGTCCTGCCGCACTTTCTTCGCGACCTGCGGCTGCGGCAAGCCCTTGCCGAGAATCTTCTCCGCGAGATGGAGGCCGTGCCAGATGGGGATGCCGTGCAGCATTTCGTATTGGGGGCCTGTGGGTACTGGGGCGTGGGAGAGGGGCTGCGCGAGATGTTAGTAGGTGAGGAGTACCGGGAGGTAAGGTAGAGAGAAGGGGTGGGGGTGTGAGACGTACCTGTGCAGCGCCGTCAATGCAGCCGAGGAGGCGCTCAGCGTAAATCTTCACTTTCCCATCCACGTCCTTGCCGCCTTGGAACTTGTAGGCATGCACGGCCGCCAGCTCCAGAAAGACGCCCAGCACCTCTGCCCGCCGCCTCGGGTCGTGCTCGCGCAGGTATCGCCCTCCGCCATGCTCCTCCGTCTCCAGCAGCAGACCAAGCTGATTCGCGGCTTTGAGCGCCTTTAACACCGCCTCCTCACTCCACTCGCCATCCCTCTGCGCCGTCATGTGCAGGCCCCAGATAACGTGCTCGAGGATCTGCTCGCTCTGCAGCGTCATGCCCGTATGCCCCCCTTGCTGCAAACACTGCACCACAATGGCAATCCTCCCCGCGCCCACGGCTTTCCTGACAACTTTCCCCATCATCTTCTCCTCCACCTTCGCCCCGGCACCCTTCAGTCCCGCCAACAAGCTCGGTAGGTTGCTCCAAGCCTTACTATCCGTCCCAGCGGCCATGAGATCGATGGCTCGATGGAACAACGTGGTGCGGTTCGGGATGTCGTTCCGTCGGTCTAGCCATTGCAGCTCGATGTCCTCGTCGCCGACCGTCACGGTCTGGGGGTTGTCGGCGAGGGTTTGGCGGTTCTTGGTGCCGAAGATGAGGCGGCGCTCCGAGGCGTGGAGATAGGCCGGGGTGAAGTGTTTGCTGCGCATCGAGGCGAGTACGTCGTTGAGTTCGGGGGTCGAGGTTTCGGTGAAGGTGGGGATGCCATCTGTGTTGCTTAGCTAACGGTATGGACTAGGGGTAAGGGCTGCGTGGAGGCGTACGGTGCTTGCGTCGGGTGGTCGTTTGGGAGAAGGCGCGTTGGCTGGCGTGTCGCGTCTCGGTTTGGGCGGCGCGTTGGAGGCGTAGGGCGCAGCGGGCACATATGGTGCTCATATTTGCGGAGACAGTGTAGAGTGGGCGACGGGTGTACTGGCTTCAGTGCGATGCAATGGTAGAGGGAAATAGGGAGGGTGTCTCCCGAACGGTGACCATTGAAGCCGGAAAGTCTGGCTCCCCCGAAGCTCCGCAAAGGCTTCCATGCAAGCCATCTCACTGCGAGAGGGACACCCCATGCATCTCCCACACTCCACCGGCATCATGTCACTCTCAGGACCATCAATACGGCCACTGGCCGGCCTCAAGCAAGCCCTCCGCCAATGTCGCGCCGAACGGCAACAATGGCGCCAGTACGCGACAACGGAGATCGCATACCCGTCCCTCCAAACCCGCTACCCTCCCCCATCCGCGGGCTTCAGGACATCGCATACCACTAAACAGAACCGTACGTCACGCAACCCACTTCTCGAGACACCACGACCACTACTAATAGCTCCCCTCAGGCATCGAAGTCGGCCTCAAAAAGATACCCGTCGTCCCACCGCCCCGCTCCACCACCAAAGCCTGCCCGGACCCCATCGCCCAAATCACCCAAACCCAACTCACCACCCTCGACCCCTCAGGCGCCCGCACCCGCCTCTTCTCCCCCACCAACCCGGAGCGCGCCCAAGTCGGCGACATCCTGCTCGTACGCCTGCGCAGCGGTGATCCCTTCTCCGGCACCGTGCTCAACATCCGCCAACGCCACTCCCCCATCGACACCGCGATATTACTGAGGAATCAGTTGACGAGAGTGGGCGTGGAGATGTGGTTCAAAGTCTACAGTCCGAGTGTGGAGGGGGTGGAGGTGGTGCAGCGCAAGACGGCGCACGGCAAGCGGGCGAGGCGCGCGAAGCTGTACTTCTTGCGCCAGGCGAGACATGACCCGGGCAGTGTGGAGGGGGTGGTGAAGCAGTATTTGCGCTCCAGGGCTGGTGGGCCAGGGCAGAGGAGGGAAGGCGGCAGGGGTGGGCAGGGCGGCGGGGGAAAGAAGGGTGGGAACAAGAAGCGGTAGGCGTGTTGCATTGATTTCACGCTCGTGGGCTGTGGTGTAGGTTTCGTGGAGGGCATAGCGACGGCGCAACACGTGTTGCGATACGGAGTCCTGGCAAAAAAGATATGTTGCTGCAACAACACGTTTCGTCCTGGGATGCGTTTGCACGCAGCTCGGAGCGATCCTATATGGCCGCGTCGACGACGAAAGTAACGTGCGGTCTTCAAACCACCGATTCCGCATTCGTGAAGGAAAGAGAGACCGGCAGGAGACGTCCGATCTGTGTTTTGCTGAGCCCACTCGATGCTAGATTCGATACATTGCCCACCAGCGTGCGTGCGGGCAGCCTGTCCAGTCGTCTCGACCTCTTTGCAATCCGCTTGAACACCTGTGGCTCGTAGCCCAAGTACGTTGACTGAAGCGGGAGACGGTATTGATAGTGAGCGTGACACTGGCCGTCCACCGGGCAGCCCGCGACAAAGTGCCACGGTTTCGCCTGCAATTGTGGTGCTGCCAGGTGGTGTGGTATATACTGATGCGGTACACTTTCAGATGTAACCTTTCCCAAGCCCGTCTTCTTCTTCTCGCCCGACGCTGGCAAGGCACTGCGGTTCTTGGCTCACCCATTCATTTCCTGGGGAAGCCCGGTCGGCCAGTCGAGCTCGTGCCAAGGCGCGAGGCGGCGGGTGTGGCTGCGAGTCGAATGGAGCCTCGAACCGCCACTCTGACATCTATATAGTACTAGTGAGGTGGCCGGGTGTCGGGTGAGGGGAGGTGGTATAGACATTGTTGTCGTGGCTGCCGCATTGGTTTGCATCGGCGTTACCAACCCTTGGCTGCTACACTTGCATGAGGGAAGGCTACAACGAAAGAGCGCGAAGATTATCGGGTTATGATCTGGCGGAGTTTGATGGCACCACGAAAAACTGTACCCACAAGCCTACACTCACACTGACGACTACCTAGGCGGTTTCGGTCGGCGCGACGAGAGGGACATTTGGTCACGGCTGAGGAGTTACTTGGCCATCATCCTTAGCTGGAGTGCAGGCTACTAGTGAATGCTGTGGGCAGCAGACACGCACACCCAAAACGCCAACTCTAGCGGTTCAGTCTGCCGCATCGACCGCCCTTGGCCAACTCACCATCACCCATAACGTGCCACCTGTCAACTTCCTGTAAACTCCAAGAGCGTTCGCCAGACTGCCTATTACTTCTCGACGCCACTGATATCATCACGCAATCGACTTCAACGCTTTCCTCACACTCTCGCTCGGGGCAATGAAGTCCTCCCTCGTCCTGCTCGCCTATGTGGCGCTGGCGGCTACAGCGCAGCGTGTAATCCTGGCCGATATCTGGAAGCCGCAAGGCACAGCTAACGGCACCATGCTCGACCCTTCGAACGACACTCTGTTGTCCAAGCGGCAGTTCAACTCCGTTCTGACACAGAAGCCGGATAGGTCGCTGTACTGGATCAACATCACTATGGGCACGCCGGGGCAGGCGCAGGCACTGCAGCTGGATACCGGCTCTCGTGGGCTCGTAGTGCCGTCGACGGGCTCCAGCCTCTGCTCGTCTACTCTTGTGCCTTGCTCGGTGCTCGGGTCGTATGACAGCTCGAAGTCTTCCACGTTCGATGATACGGATCAGAGTACCACGGAAGGCTTCGGGGATGGCGGGAGTGTTACAGGGGATTGGTTCTATGATACTGTCCACATCGGTGGCCAAGCTGTGACCAGTCAGCTTGCAGTGTTAGGCACATCCGGCAGCGGTATCAACGAAGGGATCCTGGGTGTAGGCTTCCCATCTAGCTACCCGACGATCAATCATAACCTTGCCGCTCAAGGCATTATCGCTAGCAACTCCTACAGCATCTGGCTCGACGAGCTCTCAGCAGCGAGCGGGACGATCTTGTTCGGAGGCTTGAACCTCGCCAAGTTCGTTGCGCCACTGCTCAAGATGCCGGTAGTCGGCGGTACGACAAACTCGGACGGGAGTATCAGCTACAACCAGCCTACCGTCGAGCTGAGCAGGGTAGCAACTCTACAAGGCACCACGACCACGGTCCAGACAGCCTCCGGCTACTCCGAAAACGCCGTCCTCGACACCGGCACCAGCACCACCGTCCTGCAGAAGCCACTAGCAGATAGCATCATCGCGGCAATGGGAGCGCAATACTACCCTTCCACCGCCACCTCGGGGAACATCATCGTCCCCTGCAGCGCCGCAACATCAGACCTCTCCATCGACTTCCACTTCTCCGACCCTGTCACCGGGCCAACAATCAATGTCGCTATTCAAGAGCTGGTCTTGCAGGATCTGGGAGCGGTCAACGGGGTGGAGATGTGTTTATTTGGCATCTACAGCGCTGCGCCAGCGGACAATCTACCCACAATCATGGGCGATACGTTTCTGCGGAGTGCGTATGTGGTTTATGACCTCGACACGAATCATATTGGGATGGCGCAGACGGTGTTTGACTCGGGGTCGGCGGATGTGGTTGAGATTGGGGAGGCGGGGATTCCTGTTGGGGTGCAGGCATAGGTTTCTGAGGCTGTAAGGAAGGTCCGAGAGTGCAATGATGTCCTGTGTACCTACTACTTCTCTCCAAAGCTCACCTGATCAAGAATTACAATGTCGCCTTCACAGGCTGCCTCCATTTGCTGGCCACTGGTGCCGCTGCTCGTATTCTCGGGCCAAGAGAATGAATGCGTTTTATACGGCACGCGAGTTCTGGCCGTCCTACGATGCACGTGTTCCCAGGCCAATAGAGCGCTCCTTGTACGGGACGTCAGACCAATCATTGGCAACGTGTTTTCTTTACCTGCATATATTTATGATACATAGCGATGGCCAGGAGGCGACTTTTGTCCACGCACGTCTCGTCACTTTTGCACGGCCCGCTTGCCTGCAACTGCACGAGAAATGCGGCACCCGCCTGTCTCTCCACTGCTTCCAGTGTCCATCTCATCGGGCGTCCATCCTTGCCTTTTCCATCTCGAAGACGCACTGCCCTTGGAGAGGGCGGGACAATGCTCGTTGACGGCATGGCATCGCTTTCCCCCGCAATCGATGGCGGGCCCAACTGCCATCTGCGCTCATACATCATACAAGCGACGTCTGTCGGGACCGAGCCCAGTATAAAAGTTTAATGGGGCGGTGAGGCTCTGGTTGCCACCCCGGGGCTACACAACTACGCCAGAGGCTGCTGCGTGTCCGCCATGTGCGAGCCGTGCGACGCCTTCGAACGCACCTGCTGTGGCCTTCTCGCGGCTTAATATACACGCCCGTATAGCTGCACCATCGCTTGCCAGCGCATTCATCGGGAACGCAGACGGCAGAAGAGCCTCGGAGCGAGCATTTCTCGAAGCCGCTGGCCTCTCGCAAGAGCTCGTGGGCCGTGTCGTGAAACAAATCAGGCGATCCGTTTTCCGCCAGCGCGGTGTGCACATGCACTCCCCACACGTCAGCGCCGATCCGTGGCCAGGTCCGTCTCCAAACTTCCGAAGTTGGACGTCAGGAACCGGATGCGTAGGTACGGTAGCTGCTGTGACACCCTCGGCCCATGACGATCGGGAAGCAGGAAACGTCGAGGCTCGGGCTTCCACGCGCCCAGCGCAGCCATCCGTTTTGCCACGACCACGCTTGTCTCGGGCTATCTTTGGAGGCGGGTGCACGCTGTGACACCCATTCTCGCTGACTTGCAGATCTAGTTTGCAGACTCGGTTGACAAAGCTTTGGTGTACTTCGCTGATCCGTGGTCGGGCTCAGCTGATCGCACGGTGTTCGCGCGTGCTGTGCCTGGAGCACCACCGCTTTCGACACCCGTCTCCTCGGCCTACTGCAATCAGATATGCGTACCTGCCGCCCGGAAGGCGATGAGTGGCAGGGAACCCAGCATGATCGTATTGAGAGATGAGACTCGGGACTTCACTGGCATACGAGAGCTCTCTGTTCTCGCCAAGGAACGGCACCCTCTCAGCTTCTGCAGCCTTTGTAACGACGGTCCTCGACTTCCAATGGAACACTGCATATTCGCCACACAACACTGCTATAGCGGCTCGTCCCCAAGGTGTAGATTGGCCTTATCGAGCGACTGAGCAACCTATCACCCTGGAAAACGCTACGTAAAGGTCTGCTGGTCGGAAGCAGGTCAGCGGCACGACGCCATGAGCTCTCTATTCTCGTTGCGACGAGGCGGCAGGAGAGCTGCATCTAAGAAGCAGAAGCTGGACGATGCGCCCGTTTGAACGTATAAAGGTAGGCAGGACTCTCGCTCAAGTCGAGTTTATCCCATCAGCATCCAGCTTCTCCAGATCAAGACCAGCTCTTCATCTACACCTTCGCTACACACCCTCGCTCAGCAATTTACACTGCTCTTCACTCCCCAACAGCAAGATGCAGACCTTCAACCTCGCCGCGCTGGCCTTCCTCGGCTTCAGCAGCATCGTCGCGGCTCTGCCCGGAAATACCCCAGGTACGTGTGCCGTCGAGTATAACCCCTTTTGAGACATGTACTGATTCCACTCGCCTGCTTAAGTCGGGTACAGTACAACCACGACCACCTCCAAGAAGTCCACGACTCCTGTGTCTCCTACGACCCCCAAGACGAGCTGCGCGACTGTTACTAGCTGGGACAAGACAACTGGTACTTCTGTCTACACCACGTACAAGACCACGACCATTTACGTCCCGAGCACCGTGACGTCTGCGGTTACCACCGTGGAGACCAAAAGCCACCCAACCACGACCGTCGTCGTCGTCAATGACGTCGAGACGATTACCAAGCCCTACACCGTGAGCACCAACAGCTACTCGACGTCTCTCGAGACCAAGATCAAGACCCACGTTTACACGATCCCCACGACTGTCACCAAGTACAGCACGATTACGACCAACGTTGGAAAATCCTCGACCGTCACGAAAGAAGTCTACGAGACCACGACCGAGACCAGCTACAAGACCTACACGACCTCTGTGGCCAAGCCGTCGACCTCCCCGTGCCCATACACGTCGACTTTCACTCACAGCTCCTCGCATCTGGTGACTTCTTGCTCCACCGTCCCGGCTGCCCCCACTTACTGAGCGCTCGCGCATGCTGTTCATGAGACACGATGACACGGCGATGGACGATGGATGACGGATGACGCTGGCATGGAAAGCGTGGGCATGGCGGCGCGGAAGGGAACAGGGGCACAGCGATTGGTAATGGGTTCTTGGGTCCAACTAGTACGCTCCTTTGTATGGTAGAAGTCGAGATAGAAGAGTAACAATTCCGTGTGGTCATGTTACCTTTGCACCATTCTTCTCTTGCGTGGTTTCATTGCTGCTTCGTTCAAGCCACTGTCCTTCTGCATTTTCGGTGGTACCTACCGTGTGTTGCTCTTCGGGGTCATGTTTTCCAGATTGGGGCCGCAAGGCTGTTGTTGGCTATTTATACATGCAAAGGGCTTAGTAGCTCGTTCAAAGTCGCAAAGTCGCAAAGTCGCAGAGTCGCAAAGTCACGGAGTCGCAAAGTCGTTCGTCAAGCAGTAGTCCAGGCTACGTACCAATACGCCTACTTTCTTATTCGAGCTTTCTCGCTAAGTATTAATAGTGGGTTGCTAAAGCTTTAAGCTTGGTGTGGGTGCGCTGACGCCTAATACTCAGGCCGAAAGTAGTATAATCAAGCTTGATAGGATTGCAAGACGGCAAACAAGCTCAGAGTAGCCTGAAGCTTATGGAGAATAGCTTGCTTTACTTTGGACGTCCGACGTATATACATTTCAGCGAGAAGAAGTGCTTGGCCCAACCGCTTCTTCCTGTTTTGAGGAAACGTAGTCAAGCTTGTCGGTTTCGTCGTTTCTGCATTGCTACCGGAAAGCCAGCTTGCTAGAGATCTGACCAAGCTTTGTGACATCCTGAGACCTCAATTCATCGGTGATCTCTTGGTCCGCCGTCTACCTACACTCAACTGTGTCGAGTGTCGATCGCCACGAGATTGTCCATCCCTTCTTGCAACGCCCTCCTCAGATCAACCATCCCCTGCGTTCGCCTCAAGCTGTTTCCAGAGTGGTCAGTGGTGAACGTTACAATGGATGAGAGCAGACGTACCACGCTCCTCAAGTCAGCTTCTCCCCATGCCTCCATTTCAGGGAGCTTTGCTGCGAGCTTGAGATCGTCCTGGACGCTCGCAACCTTGTCTCTCTTCACCGCGCCAACGTCGCTCACGCGCAGCTCGATCGAGCGCTTCATAACGAAGCGGTACACTAGCACTTGGCCAAGCTGCCCGGTCGTGACGGCGCGTCCGATAGCTTGCTCCTCGTCCAATGGATTCCAGCCAGGCGCTACGAACATGACGTGCCTGGCGTGAACGAGATTGAGGCCCTCCATGCCTGTTTTGCTCGTTGCTAGCAAGATGCGGCTCTTGTCTGGTGCAGTGGACGGGCTGCGGAAGTCTTTTCCGTCCTCCTCAAACTGTCGGCAGACTTGTTTTCTGCCCTCGATCGACATTTGCCAATCGAGACGAAGTGATTTGATGTCAAACTCTTCCTCTATGCCGATGTCGAGGATGTCCAGTGCAGCTAGATACCCGGAGAAGATGATGATATTGTTTCGAGCTAGGTACTCTTTGCGCGCAGCTTCCGTCGGCAGACTCTTTGCATGTAGAGCACCTTGGTCCAAGATCCGTCGTATCGTAACTAGTATTGGAATGGTCTTGTCCGACTCCCATCCATACGGCTCCGTCTTGATGCGATCAAAAAAGTCTTTGCGGGTTTTCTCCCACTGCCGCCAGCTTGGGTCGATCTGCGACAACATCTTCGTTCGGAGTTGGTGGGTCTGGGAGAAAACCGATCAAGCTTGGTCCACAAACCGTCGATAAGACGTTGCGCAAGATGTAGCTTAAGCGTCGCTACCACAAGAGTTCCTATCTGCTATAAGCACACAGCGAAGTTCTTATCCCAGTCAGGTCTTGGTAGACCGAGCAGAAGAACCCCGATCCATCGCAGGCCCTGGGCGGAGGCGGTTCTCGCCCACGTTAACGTACGTCCACATCCCTGTCAGGATATGCTTACTTCTTGCCGGTCGGCATATATCTCTTGTGAAGCGTAGCTTGCTTGTCCAGGTCCGCTCATGCTTGTGCACGTGGTGTTCACTGTACAGACAAGCTTGTCCATACTGCGTGGCCAACATACCTCCCACAATGTGCAAGGGAACTATAAAAGGGTGACCGTCGATCAACAAGGACATGCTTCTGCTCTCGGCGGACAAACGTGGCTGGAATCACCGCTCAGCTTTGGTGGCCCACAGTGAGAAGCAATGTATTGACACAGTAAAAGCGAGATAGCATGGCCAGAGACCGGGCCAACCATTCGTTTCCATACAGCTACACGAGACTGTAGCAGCACACCCATCTTCGCAGTAGCAAGCCCATCTTTGCGCAGCACTCCCATCTTCGCAGCAGCAAGCCCGTTCCAAAGTAAGCGGTCTTGTTCACACTTTGATCAAGCTAGCGGTAGCGAGTGCAGCATCCTTCGAGGCAACAGCAAGCTCACTGTCCCGCAAAGTCATCGTGCTCCATCTATCGGGTGTTGCGCGCCTGACTCCACTCAATTGCTAGCTCTTTCAGCTCACCAGCAGTCACGTTCCCATGCTCAGTCTTCCAGCGATAGGTCGATGTGTTGGACATCAACATCGGCCTCATCAACTTGTACGTGTTGAGGTTCTTCCACTCCGAATCCTTCTTGAGACCGGTTTGCCAACCTAGGTGATGAGTCTTGTAGTGATTCCTGAAGCTCGTATTGCGGGTGTAGATCCTCGAGCTGGGGCAGGTCGGGCACAACACAGAATCCGCCGTCAAGTGTTCGCTCGCTTGCAGAAGTCAGTTTTCGTAAAGGGCATGAAGCTTTGTACCGAATGAATACGTACGCTTCTCGTCCACGCTCCAATCACGGTCATCCGCATACGCCGAGACCTCAAGATCGTCATCCGACTCTGGTGTCGACTGGTCGGGGTCGTCGCCAGGCGTTTCGGGGTTGCCGGAGTCGCCTAGGCAACGTAAGATTATCACACAGTCAAGCAATGGTCAGGATCAGGGTTCATACCATGGCCGTGTGGGAAGTAGTATTCTTCGATCACAGCTTTGTTGTTATCGATGAAGGACATCACGACTTCAGCGAAGAGGATGGGAGATGCTGCGATGTCGTTGATCTTGTATTCATGCTCGCGGAGGTGTTTGGCCCATACTGAGCGGAACTGGTGCTGTCGCTCTTCCTCTGGATCTTCTTCAACATCCTCGGGGTCATTGCCGAGCTCCATAGAGCCACGCCCAGCCTGAGGCAGCCTATCGACCATCTCATCATCGGACGATTGCTGTTCGAGTCGCTCAAAGTCGGGAAAGGGGTCTTCTGGAAGATCGCTGAGCTCGTCGATCTGCTGGTCTTGAATGTGAGCTTCCACCTTCGTTGGTGAGGTTTTTCTTGTAGAACGCGACGCGTTGATGTTGCTGCGAGTCTGTGCATTGCCAGGACGAGGCCTGCCGATGTTGTTACCTGTGGCTGGTACTGGGTACTCCCCGAAGGATGTATTGGCGGCTGGCGGTTGGGTCAGGGTCCGGCGAGCCGCCTCGGACACAGCTGCATCTGAGGTACGTCGCCTGAGCCCAGCAGCGCGACGATGCTTTTTCGGTGGTGGATGCATAATGCTACGCTCTGTGCGATCAAGCTTGGTCGAGGACGAGAGAGCGGAGATGAGGATCGGAGCGAGCTTGGTCGAGAACGATAGAGTGGAGAGAATGGTGCAGCAAGCTTGGCCGGCGAGAATTCGGGCGTTCGTGCGGGCGGGTGCCAAGCTTCCTCGAGATGGAAGGCGCGACGGTGAAGAAGCTAACTGGGCATTAGCACAATCTGAAATATAAGACAGCAAAGCTCACCTGCAAAGCTCACATATTGTAAAGCTCCCTAGGCAAAGCTTACCTAGGCAAACCTCCTCTAGGCAAACCTCGTATAGGTGCCAGTGGGTGCTCTTTGGCTTATACTATACAACAGATTCCCTACTTCCGGCATAAGCGACTTGCTCGCATGCGACACTGCCGTCAATTGAAGTCACTATTCGGAGCTAGCAGGTAGATGGCCGAGGTATGTACGCGTAGAAGGTAAGAAGCTACAGTTTTAGCGTTTAGTGTGTACGATAAAGCTCCTAGTACTTGTAGGCACTTACCAAGCTTGCTCCAGTATAGCGCTCGTGAAGCGAGGCCGGGCCATGCTGCTTCGATGCATGCCATTGCCGATATGTAGCTGCACTCGAACGTCAAGATAAAGGTGCATAGAAGCTTAAGCTGCCTCTCGCTTTGGCAATAGCTAGGGATTGCATGTTGGAAGGCTGTACAGCTGCTCTAGGGAGTTGTGTTCATATCGAGAAAATTCCTCCTATCGAGCGTATTCGATGCTAATAGCCGCATGGTGTGCTAGGCGCACAAGGGGAGGTTTGCCTGCGTGATTTCTGGTTTGTTAATATAAAGATCCTCTGGATTTGGAGAATAGTAAATTTGCAACGGCAGAGGGCGGGATGGGGCGATCTAGTTAGCCAGCGCATTGAGCCCGGCCGCAACTCCCTCGTGTAGCATAACGTATTAATTTATTTACCTCCTAGTATATTAGTTCTAAGTAAGCACTCTAGTATCTCTTATAGCTTTATTGTCTTTAGTAATAGTATTAATTTATAGTACTAAGTATTCTCTCTTACTTCTACTACTACTATAATATATATTCTACTTATAGTAACTATTAATACTACTACTCTAGTAAGCTATAGTTATTACTAGTATAATATAAAAGTTTTACTAGTCTTTATAGTATTAGCTACTATTACTATTGTATATTTAGAGCCGTTTCTTAGAATCCAGGTCTGTGTTTTCGTTATAAACAGCTATTTTTCTTAAGAGCAGTAAGTTAAAGTCCTAGAGGTATTTCTTTAAGGCGATTGCACCTATGCTACGAGGTGTGCTTAAATGCCAGGCGTCTTTCGTATCCCAGCATGTCACCTTGGCAGCAGCACAGCCTCATCCACCTCGCTGGGTGCCCTCAGCCTTGATACGGATGTAGTGCAGGTACTTCTCTACTCTGATCTCCTTCTTGTCGCGTAACATGAACGATGTCTTTCGGCTTCTCGCCAAGTGACGCCGTCGCGCTCATCAATCTAGTAACGAAGACCTACAAAGGCTGGAAGGGAGCATGCGGCGAGTATGCCGACATCACCGTGTCGCTCGATGCGCTGCGTATCATCATCGAGCGTATACATGATGAAGCTCGCAGACCTCGCTCTGTCCTCGTTAGGAGCGCGAAGGACGCGAAGGATCTAAAAGATGTGCTGTCCAACGCGCAGCTCACTGTGCGGGAGCTGCATGCGATTGTCGAGCGCTACAAAAGCTTGGGCTTGAAGAAGAGTCGGCAGAGCAACTGGGAGAGGATCTGCCTAGGTGTCAAGAGCCTCGGTGGATTGCGGGTGAAGCTGAGCCAACATGTCACAACAGTTACGGCATACTTGGAAGCTGTTGGGCTGGGCGCTCTAGCACGAATCGAGACTGGGTTAGAGGTTCTCCCAGACATCAAAAGGACTGTTGATGCGCTCGCAGCAGACATCCGCGCTGGGAGGCGTGAGGGCAGCGTCATGACCACATACGAAGACGACGAGAAGGAGGTATGGAAGCAGTTCCGCCGAGAGCTCATCGGCGATGGCATGAGGAGCTCCTTCGTTCATAAACATAAGCCGACGATCAGGAGGTACCTACGGGGTCTTGCCGAGCGTGGTCTGCTCGAAGAGCAGGAACTCGGTGGCACCCGTGACGAGCAGCTATCATCGCCAGCTTACACGGAAGAGGAAATCACATCGGGCGGCGGAGAAGACGACGAGCCATTGTCAAGAGGTCACCAGGAGTTGCTGCCTCAGGCTAAACATGCTAGCAGCGTGCAACAAAGCGCAGATGCGGAGACGAGGCCCCGAGCAGACGAAGTTCATGCTCCAAACCAGGACGAACAAGGTGCCGTTGGAGACCTTGCAGACGCTGATCATTACGGCGCAACAGGCGATCTGCACGAAGGCTGCAGCGAGCAGACAGACCCGCCGTTTTCTATTACGAATCATGGGCCCACTGTCATCAAACAGGACGGTTCCGGGCGGGAGGCGGCCTCATCGGACAGGAACGAGGAAGGATCACTGTACATAGGGTCGGCATATCGACCTGCGCAGGTAGAAGATGTTGAAGAGGACGAAGCACTCCCTGCGAAAGCTGCGCAGGTCGAACAGGCTGTGGAGCTCAATTGTGACCGTCCTGGTTCTCATTCGCTCCAGAGCTCACGGAGCATACCGCTCGACTCCCCTCGCATCTCAACGATGGGGGTGCGAAACAGCAGCAGCGTTCCAATCCCTGCCCCTACTCCGGAATCTAGCGACCCTCCTCCCTCGAGGATGCCTCGATCTGAGACGCCGCCGACTCTTCGGTTTGCCACAACCGACAACAACCGGATTGGAAAAGAAGGCAAGCACTTTACGGCAGTGACATCCTCAACATCGCCGGTGGTACACAATGATATGAGGACGCTCTTGGAGCGGGACAGGTCGGCGGAGCTGGGCGATTCGTCAGTTTGGGGACACTCTAAAGCCCTAGCAGTCTGCGGCAGCGATTCTGAAGACTGCGCCAGGCGACTTAGCCAGTCACGGCGCTGGACCACGAGCAGACGTTGGAATAATCGAGACGAGGTGGAGCACGGCTATGATAGCGACGAGATAGAGTACGGCTATGATAGCGACGCAATGGCTCACCTCACTCGTGAGGGCGATTGGAGCAAGAGGGCCAAGAGGACCAAGAGGGATGTAATTTTCACCAATACAGCTGATCGTAAATCGCCGCCGCCACTACCGCCAATGGATTCAAGCGATGCCTACACCGACAGTGAAGATATCGACGTGGCCTCTCACCTGGCCTGTGATGGTGACAGTGATAGTCACGACAGCAGGTCCGATGCCGAGGCGGCCGTAGCATCCGACGACAGTGGTGTCAAACATCCGGCGCAACCATTGAACCTTAGCTCAATCTACGTCTGCGGTGCAGATTTCATACTATATAGCCGGCCCCGTTTTATGGGACCAAACGGTAGCAAAGCAGACGCCTTGGCTTACTTGGAGCTCTATGAACACCGCTACGATGACCTCCGTATTTGGGCATCCTTCGGTGCAATACGAGCAAGCAGTATTGGCTTAGGGTTTGTGTTGTACAGAGCTGGGCATATGCTTAACTCGTAGCGGTGGGACACGAAGGATAAGCTTGTAGAGGCTGTTCAGTGCTTCAAGAGCTGGTATAAGCAAGATCTGATACAGAGTAGGCCAAGTACGTAGAGATTTATAGTCACAACAAGCTCAAGCGCTGATCGAACTGTTAGATACACCTCCGCCACCTACGATACCTCTACCGTAGCTTATAGTAGCTTCACTAATGACTGTTAGTAGTAGATAAACAGTTTACGAGATATAAACATCTGAACTACTGAACAGTACCTCTGTTCACCTCACCTAAACGAACAGTCACCTCCGATTGGTTCAAACAAACGAGCATTCACCTTGCTTACAGTTCGTTCGTTCACTAGCGGGCCTGCCTAGCGCATACTGTAGTCAGGTGAGACGGATCCTCTGGCGGCAGTAGTGTCAGACATCCGGCGCAACCACGGAACACTAGCACAAGCTACGGTCTGCGGTGCAGAATTCATACTATACAGCCGGCCCCGTTTTCTAACCAAGTATCGTCAAAATCGAAAGTACGCTAACGACACTGAGTACCCGACACCTGGAGGATATCGTAGTCAGGTTGACGGCTCCCCTGACGCCACGAAGACGAGTCATCGTAGAAGTCCTTCACTCATGCGCAAGAGCGAGCGGGATCTATGGGTTTTGGTCAGTACCTGATTACAATTTGTCTCTGAATTGAATAGGTTTGCCCACTTGCTTGCCAGCACGAACGCATTTCGACACGTGGAAATCCACCAGCAGTCTCACGCCCCACGCACATCATCACGTACGGGTGCCAACGAACTCGTAATCATCTCCGTGCATACAGTCATATATCTCTACCCAACCCCCATCCCCAACCCCCCTACCTACCCAAGCAAACAAAGAAAGCGAAAACACGCATGCACTCCACCCCCCCACACACCCACCTAACACGGCCCAACCATCTGCCCCATCATCGCCAACCCCGCCCTCCCCTCCACCTCCACCGCCGCCCCATCCTCCTCAAGCAACCTCTCAATCGTCTTCTTCTCCTTAATCCGCCAGAACCCCTGCACGCCCTCCGCGAGCCTATGACTCGTCGGCCCCAACTCCCCCTCATCAATCGCCGCGAAACACAAGCGGAAGTACCGCCACCCATCCTTGTCCCGAATCGCCTCCGTCGGGCTGAAAATCGCGCCCGGGGAGACGAGCACCAGGTAGGGGGAGGTCGTCCAGAACACCCACAGCGCGCGCGAGAGCTTGGCGAGCTCGTTGGTCTTGGCATAGGTGTGGTAGAGCGGGTGCGCTTCGAAATGGACTTTGAGCCAGATGAACATGCCGCCGATGGGCCAGTCGAAGGAGTAGAGCTGCGTCTTCTCCACCACGCTCCACTCCTCCTCTTCTGCATCCTCATCGGCGGCCGCAGCCAGACTATTCCGCCGGCCGGCTTTGACCTGGAACTTGCCGTCGTCGAGGATCTGCGACATCTGGTTCATCCGCCGCTCGTAATTGCCCCGTAGACCCTCGAGCCAGCGCACCCAGCCGTCGGCTTTCCAGCCTTGGCCGTCGGCGAGGCCGCCCTTGCCACCACCTTTGCCGCCCTTGCTGGATTTCACGGTGTCGTTCAGACCGTTGTGGTCGGGGCCCAGGACGAGCTCAGCGATCATGGACTGCACGAAACCCGAAGGCTGCTGGGTGGACGTCTCAGTAATGCGGAGGATGCGCTCGATGAGGTCGGGCTGCGCGGTGATCCAACCCAAGCGGCAGCCGGGCGCGACGGTCTTGGAGAAGGTGTCGAGGCGGATGACGCGGCCGTCGGTGTCGACGCTGACGTAGCTGGGCACGAGGCTGTCGAGGAAGGCGTGGCCGCTGCTCTTCCAGCCGGCCGGGCGCGGTTCGCCGTTCGCCAGGATCTGGACGTCTGGGTTGAAGTTGGTGTGGGCGGGGTCGAGGGTTGTGGTGGTGTTGATGGCGGTGGAGGAGGGGAATTGGAGGTACCAGTACGGGTCGTCTTCGACGATGATGATGTCGTACTTGCTGCACAGGGCGTAGATGTCGCGGCGGCGTTGGAGCGATAAGACGCCGGAAGTGGGGTTCTGGCCCATCCTAACACTTTATCAGCATGCATTACGAGATGTATGCGAGGTGTGCGACACTCACGTCACGGTATACATCAAATGCGGCCTCTTCCCTTTCTTAAAGTCCCAGTTCTCCAACACCTCCCGCAACCCGCCCTTGCCCTCGGCACGCATCCCCTCATCATCAATGCCCACCGGTGTCACGTTCAGCCCCCTGGGGATCGCCGCCTGCACGGCATTCATATAGCAGAACTCCTCCACCAACAAGCCCTCCCGATCCCGCACCCAGTCCTTCTCCTCGCTCCACTCATTCGTCAACGCCAACAGTGTCTTCGCGAAGCCATCGGTGTTGCCGCATGTCAGGATGATCTCCGGCCCGCCTTTGTAGGGGCAGTTGGGGTGCATGTTCTGCTGGGTGAATTGGCGCAGGAAGTAGTAGAGTGGCGGGTAGCCCTGCGCGGTGCCGTATTGGAGTGCAGTGGACAGGTCGATCTTCTTGATTGGGTTGGGCTGTTCGCTCGTGTGTGGTACCGTTATCGCATCTTGTGGTTGGTTCAGCGGGCTGCTCTGCGCGCCGATGTTGAGCTTGGATAGGCGGTCGCTGGCTGCATCGGTGGAGGCAGAGGGTGGGTCGATGGGGCGGTTGGGGGTAGGATGCCATCGGTCGGGACGGGCGACCTTGGCCTCGAGGGTGTCGAAGGGGAAGTAGTAGTTGTTGGGCAGGCCTCCGGCGAGCTGGCCGATGCCGGGGATGGCGAAGTACTTGTAGAACTGCTTCATAGAGCTGGCCTGGCGGTTCTTGGTCACTCGGCTGAGGTGGTGGGAGAGGTCCTTGGGCGCGGGTCTGGTGTCGACCGCGCCATCGGATGGAGATGCTGCCATCGTGGACGCCATGTCGTGTCTTGGGTGGCAAATGATAAGGAGAAGTGAGGTGATGTTCAGTTTCGAGATAGAGGAAGTTGATGGCAACAGAGAGGCTACTGCTAACTCACCGACGTCGCCGTTGAAGTCGTGATGTCGCACGCCTTATCGGTGATAGCGACCTTACAAATCCGGCCTATCGATTAATCAATGACGCGACATCCGCCTCCAATCTCCAATCCAGTCCATGTCGGCAGTCATGCGAGGTGCCAGCGGAGCGGGAGTCCGCTGTCTCTGTCTCCCCGCTCGCCGGCTACGAACTGACCACACCCCTTTAGCGGTCGATACAAGGAGCGTCCCATACTGATACTGATGGCAAAACATGAAATAGATCGGTTCAACGTCGCGCCTGACAATATGACAGCTCCATGTCCACGCAAGCCCAACGGTTGGCCGTGACGGCGTGACGCCTCTCGGCATCACCCCTGCCGACACTTCCGGTCCGGGGCTTGCGCCGAGCTCACATGCTAGCTCTAGCTCCACCAGTCCAGTCCAACTCCACCTGCGATGATTGAACGCTGCAGGTGATGAGAGATCTGGTTCGCATGCTTCCTGTATCTTTTTGTATATTGCTGTGTATAGTAGTTGCTATTTGTCCAGCCAAATCATACCAATTGTCGCAAGAAACAGGACTATGATGAGCCGGTAGGGTCCAGCTGCTGATCCACGACCCAAGAGACGGAGTGCAGTGGAAGTGGAACACGAGATGGGCCCGTGGGACGAACGAGACGAAGAAATCGAAGCTGGTCGGCGACTGGACGAACAAGTCGATCACTACCACGATGAATCATCCGACGACGACGCAACGATTGGGCCTGACGCACCGCTCAATGGCTCAGGCCGACCCTCTACAGAGTTCGATGGTTTACGGTTGGGGACACCGACTTGGCGCGAGAGAGTGGGAGAACGAACACCACCACGGCTCAAGAGCGCATGGGTAGCAACAGCCACATGGGTCAACGGTCCCGACCCTCCACGCATCTACACCATCACGCCCATCTTCCCCAAGATCCAACATGCGCCCATCGCTCTACTCGACCGCTACGCACCGAAGCAGATCCACCGTTTCTGGCTCCTCGCCCTCCTCTACGCCAGCTGGCTCCTGTCCTTCGCCCTAGTCCTGCGCGCCAGCAGCTTCTCCGCCAGCATCCCCGGCCACGGCAGCCCCATCCGCCTCAGCTGCGGCGCGCGCTACTGGGGCGAAGGCAACGGCTGCGGCCTCAACGGCGACCAATGCCGCCCGTTCTCCAACGCCACGCTAGCCTTCCGATGTCCGGCGGACTGCCAGAAGACGCAGATCCTGAACCCGCATGCCGTCGGTGATCAGGAGGTCGTGTATCAGCCCCTCGTAGTTGGCGGCCCTACCGATCAGCCGACTGGCTTCGGAGACGAGCTCGTCAGCAACGCCGTGTACAGGGGTGACAGTTTCATCTGCGCATCAGCCGTCCATGCCGGTTTCCTCAACGACGCCGAAGGCGGTTGTGGCGTCCTAAGTTTAACCGGCGAACAATCCACCTTCACCTCCTCCAAAAACCGCGGGATCGCGAGTGTCCCCTGTACGTGTGCCGTCGAGTATAACCCCTTGTGAGACATGTACTGATTCCACTCGACTGCTTAAGTCGACAGCTACTTCCCCCACACCTTCGGCTTCCTCTCCGGCACAAAGGCCACGTGCAAAGACCTGCGCTGGCCCAGCCTAGCAATCTCCGTCTTCTTCACAACCCTCCTCTCCCTCTGCACGACCAGCCCCGCAGTCTTCTTCTGGAGCACCTTCGTCCTGCTCTTCTTCCAAACCGGCCTCGCGTCCGACCCGCCGTCCCTCACGACCTACACGGGCCTCCTCTCGGTCGCCTTCGGCCGCTTCCTGCCGGCCTGCTTCTGCGCGTGGGTGACGTACCATTACACCGTCAAGCGCAGCCTCACCGGCTTGACAGCGCAGGTGGAGAAGACGGTCCTCTGGCTCGGCCCGGCGTGGGTTGGTGCGTTGAATAACCAGACGTTCGATAAACTCCCCATTCAGCGGTTGACGCCGCACGATATCCAGGCGCAGCCGGGCGCTATACCGGCGCTCATTATTGTCATACTGTCCATCCTCTTCATGGCGCTAGGGCAGGCGTGGGCGTTCCGTGTCGAGGGGAGGATGCCGCGGTACCTGGCCATCTACGGCCTTATGGTTGGGGCGATACTCATCATGCTGGCTGTACCTGGACTGAGTCTGAGGATCCACCATTACATCCTCGCCCTGCTGTTACTACCGGGCACGTCATTCCAGAACCGGCCGAGTCTGGTGTACCAAGGCCTGCTGGTTGGGCTGTTCGTCAATGGCATAGCGCGCTGGGGCTTCGACTCGATTTTGCAGACACCGGGGGAGCTTTTGCAAGGCGCGCAGCGCGGGTCGTTGTTACCTGTTGTCTCTGTCTTGGCGATGGGGGCGAGGAATATCACGTTCAATCTTGGGCCGTTGCCGAGGTGGGATGCGAAGGCCAAGCTTCTGTACGACGGCATCAGTGTGTTGGTGAATGACGTGGAGCGCTTCCGCGGGTACAGTGACGATCGCTCCTACTGGGATAGCAGCGAATCTGTCCAGGGTGGCAACAACTTTACGTGGACGTGGCGACGGCACAGGCTGGGCAGTGATTTGGACGAAGACAGTACAATACCTTTGTTGGATGATCTGCCTGACGACCTTGACGGAACGGCTAGGAGTGACTTACCGGAGTACTTCCGCTTTGGGTATATGGCGGGCAGTGAGGTTGGCGACTTCAGTCGCGCGGGCAAGTGGACGAGTGAGGGGGGCTGGGTGGAGATGGAGCCGGGGCCTAGTTAGGTAGGTAGCTTGTGTAGGATGTTTGTACAGCGGAATTATGTGTTGCTACTTTGACTCCTTCACAGATAGTCCGGTGACCTATTTGCAGCTTCAATGCATTATGCCATGGATCTGGCGAGGTCGGCAGGAGCTAATGGTGTGATAGGGGTACACCGCAGCTCTCTTCTCTTTCTGCTCGTGAAAGCTATGCTGACTATGTGCCAAGCCCATAATCAATGGATATCTTCTCGTTTAAACGGCAAGCTAACCGCCATGCGCTTCCAACCAGGGCGGCCTCCGAGGCAATCTGTCCGGCGTCCGCGTCCACCCGAAGCAGTACATGCATGGCAATCAACCTGCGTGTTGTGTGAGACCTGGATAGAACCACCACAGTGCCCCGTCGCACCTGACGCCTTCTCGCGTTGGCCACCCCTCGACCCTCCGTTGGCCACCCCTCAAGCCTCCGTCATTCACTCCTCGACCCTCCGTCAACAGGGCTCAGTACGGTGACCAAAGGAACTCCTCAAACTCATGGTCTCCCAAATACCCAATCCCGTCGCACTGCACCGCATCCCGAACGTCTCGTTTATCGAAAGCGAGCCGACTACGACCAGGCGGCAGCACCCGGCCATTGAATACCGTCTCATCCTCGACGCTCTGGCATATGATCCTCCATTAACGGTTCTTGTCGTCGAATCCAGAGGACCCAGTCGTGACTTGCTCACTGGAACTTGAAGCCAGCGTGACAACGTTGTCCTCCGCATGTACCCGCAGGAACATGTGCGGTCGCTGGTCCTCGGGTCTCGCCCAGTCAGTCTCGTCGTCGTAGCTGTCGAAGCGAATTTGGCGGTAACCCGGAGCGAAAAGCTCGACGAGCTTCTCGGGCCGAAGGAGGCGGATGTAATGCTGGAGACAGATTGCCAGTGCGCCCGACTGGATAGATTGCCTCCGGGTGATATCGAGGCCTCGGAGACTCTACTGGTATGATTGGGCAACCTCTGCAAACGAATTTTGGCAGCCTTGTAGCGCGTGCATGGCGTCTACGAGCCCTAAGTCTACGACCGCCTCGAAGAAGCGGCCGCGCTGACTGGTTGGTAGCGTTAGGAAACGCTCAATGCGTGGGCTGTTGTTCGTCGGCGGCGTGCTCTCCAGTGGTCAATGGGGTCCTAGGAGTCGCCACAAGTGAGGGTGGTCGTAGTAAGTACTTTCCGGCATAGCAGGTACCAGTATTAGTCCACTCCGTCGACGATGGCCTGTATACGAGAGGCCGTGAAGGAGAAGAAGCGCAGCCACCATCTTGCGTCGCTGATAGCGTCGCCACAATAGTACTTGGCCATCTTGCGGGCGCAGAGGGTCGATGGGGAACGCTTTGGCTTCCGATGGAAAGTATATGCGCACGAGGTTTACTGCGATCGGGTGGAAGCATGCAGGCGGACATCTTTGGCAGTGGGTGAAGGCGCTCAAGGCGAATTGATTTGCGAGTTGTGGCCGCGGTACACATGTTTCACATTCATGAAGACTAGTGTGCGGTACTCGTGTATGTGGACCTTGGGCTCGTTGGGAAGCCGGACGAAAGCGTGGAGGGTAAAGGCTTCCATCGGCCATGGTGAAGTGGTATGTTCGAGCAGAAGCCTCGGTATCGACCAAACCGGCGTCGAACACTGGCTGGTGCCTGTCAGAAAATTGACATAGGCTCTGGCGCGAAGTACGAAGGAACGGCCGGCACACACCCGTGACGAACGAGCACTGGCTCGCTTATACGTCTTCGACGCATTCGAGGTGCGCTGCCCGGTGTTCACTGGCGCTTTCAGCTCCTCGGTTACCTAATCGAAAGCACCTGTACCTGAAAGCAGCGCGGCCTTCCAAGACTGCGCTGTCATGTTGCGCTGACTGTCTTCTTGTCAGGAACTCGACCGTCGGACGGAATGTGCTTCGTATCGAGTTCATCTCGAGTAACATTGCAGCTTCCTCCCTCGTGACTCCTGCAGGCACCCATGGCAAGGCATTCGTGGCAAACGTCCCTTTCGTTCGAATCGACGCACCATCTGCGCATGTAATCAATGAAGCCGGGATTGACGGCTTCTAGGCGGGACGACCAGCGGATCTCGCCAGCAACAACCTCAATGCCTCTGAACCGCTTCCAGGACCCAGCAACAGCCTCAATGCCTCTGTCCCCGTTCCAGGACACCGGTGGTACTGAGTCACACGGCCAAATAGGCATAAAGCATAGTGTGCACTCACACTCATTGCTCCGCCAAAACGCCGCTTTCGTGAGCTGGTGTCCGGCGAGGTCTTCTCGTCGATGAGGAACATAGTTATTTGCTTGTCTGAGATATCGGCCAAGTTCACCGGAAGGCCAACGCGCTGCCTTGGCGGGATCCCGAGGGCCTGTAGGCAGTAGAAGCAGGGCGTCATTCTCGCGCGAAGGCAGTCTGGATTCTGCATGCTTGCCTTTCGCCACGAGATCGTTGTGAAACTGAACAAGCCCATCATTTGTGACGCTCATTCTCCACCCTGAGGGCAGAAAAAGGCGAAAAATATACTCGTCTATACCAGTGTCTGGCAGCTTCTCGTAGGTCAGAAGCCTGCATCCATCAATCTCCTCACTAACGGGCCATTCGTCATCGATGACCGGCCAAGGGCAACGTTCGTCCATACCTATGGTAGCAGCCAGATACTTGCACTCTAAGCCGTCATTGCCGTCGCTATTGGTAAGGTCATCTTTACAACCTGTGTCATGGGGCTCTTCGGGGGAGCTTGCTCCGCGAGGCCTGGGCTCCACATCACTCTGGCAATGAGCATGGGAAGCTGTGTCGGTCGGCTCAACGTCGCTGCAGTCCTCCACATAAGCCTGCCGGGCCGTCTCTGATCGAGCAATGCGAGTGGACGGAGTTAGCTCCGCAGGACGAAGTCGTGAAAGGTCATGGCTCGCGTCATGTCGTGTCTGCGCATGGCTCTTCCCACTGGTCCCCGTATATTGCTCGCCACCGGTATCGTTGCCTCGTACATTGTCCGGTGCCCTTCTTTCGCTAGGCATCGCGTTTGTAGGATCATCATGCACGAGCCCAACGCTTGTGGTTGTGATTGATGCCAAAAATGCATGCAGAGCATGGCCGTGTTTCTTGATATCCTCGCTCTTGATTCCACTCTGATACAGCTCCCTACGAAACTCTCTCCACACCTGCTTGTCATCGTCCTCGTGGGTTGTCATTACCGAGCACCTTGCTGACCGAGCATCGGAGAGGCGAGAATCCATCAAATTGCCCAGCGCTACTGAAAGACATTGTGAAATCAGATCTGGTAATGCCGCTACTTCGTGCTCTATTCGGTCGATAGAATCGCCGGTTCTGCCGATAGAATCCAGCTCGACCGTGAGCAGGAAGGCCGACAGTTCGCTCACGTGCTGGCTGAGTTTGGCCCTCAGCTTGCTGAGATCTTTATTGCCTAGTCTTATCCGGTCCCAATTCCTGCTTTGACTTGTCCCCAGACTCTTGTACCTCCTTACCACGGCCCTCAACTCTTCGACGGCCCTTTGGCAAGCGCCAACAACCTGGTCTAAGTCATCGCGCTCCAGAGCGAGCCGCTCAAAGGTGTTGGCGTCCGACGCACCGCTGGCTTTTCCTCGGGCCTCGAAGTACACATCGACACGCCGTAGCACGACGCTCAGGCTGTTCAGGGTTCCAGTGACATCCGCATACTCTCCGCAAGCGTCGTGCCAGCCTTGATAGGTCTTGGTGGTCAAGTTGATTAACGATATGATGTCGCTAGGAGAAAAGCCGAACGACATCGCTGCGGCTCGATAGTGTTGAAAGCAAAATGAAGCCCAGAAGCGAACTCATATACCTGCTGCAAGCCTGGAAGGCTGCATGGCCTGTGCATGCTGCATGGTGGCGGTGGGCTGAGGGTTGGGGGGCCGCCCTCACCATCGTGCTCGCTCACCTGTCTCCGATCATCAGGAGATCATTGTGACTGCGACAGAGTATACACGCCGGTTTGGAGCAAGTTGTCGCTGCATTGTCGTCAGAGAACAAGGGGCGAGTATGGTAACTTCTGGTTTGTGATCCCAAGGCCACCATCTCGAGCCTTTCCGCATTAGGAAGCTCCACGCCACTTCCAGGGCGTAGTCAGCAATACGATTGCATTCAGCCGCATCGGATCACCGCTACAGTAGCCAGTGCCCATGAACGGCTACTGGACTCCACGCCTGGCATGCGTTACACTGTATGGTGTGATCAAAGCCAGCAGGACGGTAGTATAACTTCCACTATGCTGCAAGCCAACAAAAAGCGTTTTCCCACTGCTGCTTCAACTCGTCCAAACAACAACCACTCGTGCGTCAGGAACTGTCATGGCTTTCACCCTCCAGCCCCTCCAACACGAAGACGCAGAGCGCTGCGTAACAATCTACTTCGCCGCCTTCCAGAACCCGCACTCCCTCGGCTGCTGGCCCCGCTCTCCCAGCGTACGAGCATGGTGGGAGAAGATGATCCACGACGAGCTCGACGAACCCGGCGCGCACTGGCTCAAAGCCGTCTCGAAAGAGACTGGCGAGCTAGCCGGCTTCGTCAAGTGGCAAGAGCCGAAGCCCGGCGTAGAACCCGCTGAAGACCTACCGCAGTGGCCCGAGGGCGCCGATGAGAAACTATGTGATGAGACGTTTGGTACGTGGGCGAGGATGCATAGGGAGTTGTTGAGAAGCAGAGGGCATTGGTGTAAGTCCCGGATTGCAGCCCGCTATATGCGAGACCTCAACCCAAAAATCTCGACGCAGAGTTGAGTAGGCGAGAGCTATAACCAAAAGAAGCTCACATTTTCCAGATCTGGAGATAGTAGCGACAGACCCAGCCTACCAAGGCAAAGGCGCCGGCTCGCAGATGATGCGCTGGGGTCTCGAACAAGCAGACCAGCAACACGTTGAAGCCTACCTCGAAGCCTCACCCGACGCCGTGCCCTTATACGAACGGTTCGGCTTCCGGGAAGCTGGGCGAACCGATACTTGGATTCAGAACGCTAGGGTGGAGAAGGGGGCGTGGTATCGTAACCTCTTCATGCTACGGCCCGCCGCTAAAGGCAAGCCGCAGTCAAACTAAACCACGATTACGCCGCGACCTTGTACTTCAGGTAGACCTTCTCGGCAGGCTTGTGTGCCGTGTGCTTGTTGCGGTCCGTCTGCGGTATCCGCGTGGTTTCGTTGCCCTTGGCGTCTGAGAGCTTGATCTCGTCGAAGTAGGCGAGGAAGAAGGCGACGATGAGGTTGTTCTCCAGCTTGGCGAAGCGCATGCCGAGGCATGGGTGGCGCGCCTATCTGGGTGTCAGCACATTCACAACAGCGCAAGCAGCAACGTGCTAGATAGGCCTACCAGACCCCAACCCATCCAAGCATACTCCTGCTTCTTGTGCTCCTCCCGCCCAGGCATATACCGCGCCGGGTCCCACTCGTCTGGGTTCGCGTAGATCTCCGGGTTGTAATGAATGTCGCCGACCGCCATCGTGACGTAGGCGTCATTGGGTATGACTTCGGCCTTGTTGAGTGGGACGTCTTTGCCCGAGAAGTTCTTCCGGAAGGCGGTGCCAGACATCTGCAGGCGGATGGTGTCCTTGAGGCAGATATCAATGATTGGGAACTCGCCTTCCCATGCCTCGATCGGGACGTGCATCAGGCGCTCTTTCAATGGTATCGAGTCGTCCGGACAGTAGCGGGATGCGACGCTGACGACCTCTTCGCGAACGCGGTCGAGCCAGTACGGCTTGCTAGCCATGTACACGAGAATCCACGCAGCGTTGATGCCGCTGTTCAGTTGGCCGGCAAAGAGCGCACCCAGCACGAACGTGATGATGTCCGTGATATTATCGCCTTGGTCCATCAAGTACTGCAGCGCATCGTCCTCGCGCCTGCCCTCTTTGGTCCGCGCATCCACTACACGCTTGAGGATCATGTAAAGCTGAGCGCCGGCGTACGTACGCTTAGCCTTGGCCGGAAGCGGCAACCAAGGATACATGATGGAAAGCGGCGTAGCCGTGCCTTCGATGTCCTCGAACATCTTCAGAGTCCTCGCTAGCAGAGGAGGATCGTCTGCGATTTCTTTGCAAGCAACAGTCCGCATTGTGAACTGGAAGACCATACGATATATGCTGTCGAATGGGTCCGTGACACCCGACTTGTCTGCCGCAAGCTTGTCCAAATTCGCTCGGGCGTCCTGCAGCAGCTGCGGCAGACCGTTCTTCAGCTGGTTGCCCTTCAGCATGTTCACCAGACGCTTGTTGAAGTATGCGCTGAAGCCAGAGTCCGCATTGGTCTCCGCGAATGGGTTATTATCCTTCTTGACTTCAGGCGAGCCGCCTAGCAGCGCAGAGTATCCCTCCGAAAAGCCCAGCGCCTTGCTCTCGAGGAAGATCTTGCGCGCTTCTCTGCCCGAGATGCCTACGATATCGTGCTGCCCAACGCGGAAGGTGAAGTTGCCGGTCTTGGAGTGCTGCATCTGTTTCTGCATGAAGTCCCATCGTCTGGTGAAGAACTGCATGGAGCCGATGACGGGCCATGCTTCTGTCGTCCATGCTGGAGCATTCTTGGGGAAGGCGGGTTTGCTGAAAAGGTAAAGGAAGATGGAGAGCAGAATAGCTACGCTGCCGACCGCGATGGCGACTGTGGAGGTGTCCATGTTGACTGCGCTGGTGAGGCCCATTGCGTGCTAACGAGATGGGTGAGGTGGAACGAGAGAGCGGGAGACGTGGGAAATAGAAAGGAAATGTTACTGATTACCGTCGAGGACTTGTTACTTGCTCAGCACTATAGCAGCTGGGAGGATGTTCGGTGCCATCATGCACCACTGCAAGCGACGCGCCACGGAGACGCGGCAACGCGCAACCAACCCCTACGGAGCCAATCGTCGTAGAGCATTCGTCGCTGTCCAACGTCGGGATGCCTGCCGATCAACCGAAGCAGGCGGGGGTCAGGCGTCCAGTTGGCAGTTCGCTTGGAGAAACTGTCGCACTCCGCCCTACCTTATCCTTATCCTCACAGTGAGGGGCAGGTGGTAACGTCTCTCGTACGGTACTCTGCTGCAAGGATAGCATCGCTTCGGAGAGTGGTTGCAAACCCTTGTTGACTCGGGAGGTAGGGTTGAGGAGTATCATATTGCATTTCGCTTCAGCTCGGGTTCGCGTCCTGTCTGAGGCTGTAGCTCCGTGTTTCGCGGTTGCGGTGCGGTCCGGAACCGATCATGACCCAATACCAGCCTGCAACATCATCGCCCTCTCCCAGACTAATCGACTCTTCTACAGCTATCCAATCCAGCCGATAGCTCTCGACGCGCCGAGCTAGAAGACTTCTGGCGCAAGCCTATCCTCGCTGGCTCGGCGGTGGACTCGCTTGCTTTTCCTGCTCGAAAGTCCTCCTCCGCGCCAGCTTTGCCAGCCCACAGACAAAGGGACAACGAGGACGGAACGGCACACAGCAGTACAGGCGCTTTTGTATCCCGTGCGGGATTGAGAAGAGCTTGTATCCGCCCGGACACTTGATAGTACAAGATGATGTCATACGTGTGGTGTGCCGGCAGTGCAAGAAGATAACAGGAGGCAAGTTCTGTCAACTCTGCGCGTTCTGCGAGGACTGCGAGCGCCGGTACGGACCCCATCATTGCGAGCGAAAGTTTGGACACACTGTCATTGGCGGTGAGCCTTCTGGCAAGAAAAACCGAGAGATAGTATCAGCATGTCCTGTCACAGCTCTGGGCTTAGCGTGGCGTATGGCCGAATACGAGGCTGAGACAGGGGAAGTGGCCAGCCCGGAGTGGTACGATGGTCCGGACGAGATTGGAATGTAGTGCATAACGCACAACTGAACACTTCATTGCACCTCGTGCTGACAAACGAGGCGATGAGACTGTTTCTGAGGTACCGTACAATCATGAAGGACGAAGTGCTCATGTTCCAATGACGTCTGTGCTCACATATTGATTCTGCGATGAACGAGATCCTTGCTTGTTATGCTACTCACCATCCCTAGCACAAATGAAAAAATCTTCGAGCTGTGCAAGCCCAAACGTAGAGAACATGGCGTCCGTGCCAGGCCAGTGTGTCTTGTTATGAGAATTGAAAGCTTCAATCGCCTTCATGAATCTCTGTACGTCTTCCGGCTCCTTGACGGTGCTCCTCTGGGGCCACGGTTGGGCCTCTGCAACCACGGTTCAGTATGTTCCGTTATGATTGTCGAATAGCATAGTGAAACCTACCTCTTGTCGATACGCTTCGCGAATTACGGGCCTTGAATGTCAAGAGGAACATGGCTAGTTCACATGCTCCCACATCCTGAAAACATGTACTTGCGATGCGAAATGCAGTCTGTACGTCGTCCCGGGTTGTCGACTGGACAGTTGCCCACTTTAAGCGCAACTCGCGGACACGGTTGGGCCATTGTTCCCTTCCGTGCGGTTCCTCGAACTCAGGATACAGCTTGTACAACCCAGGCTGTTCCAGCTGCTCCAGAGTGACTACGCACGACCGGCCCTTGTGATTCAGTGTCCCTTGAGAGAGATATTCTCCATTGTTGTACTCTGATTCTCGGAGGCGAATGAGATTCTGCATCTTTTGGTTATCATCAGCCGTACGATGACACTTCCCGATCAGCCACATATCTTGCGAGAACTGCCCATGGGGGAACTTCGTTGTGTCCACCACACATATCTTAACATCAGCCGTAGAGAAGCCAAGCTTGTGACATCTCCATATAGCGTATTGGATCACGAATAGTAGCGAGCTGCTCCAGGACATGAGATTGTCGAAGCAAGCTTCCCTGCCGAAGCACCTTTTCCTCAAATGATCATACAGCTTCTTGGAAGCCTCGTTCCGGTGCAGCGACAGGAGGTCGTTCCGACTCTTCTTGGGCGAGAAGATGCTTGCCGAAGAAGCCACCACAACGCCATCGCTCCTGCCATCGCTCTGGGAATCGAATGTCCGGAAAAGATATGGTGGACCTGCTGGGAGATCTGGGGAATTACCATCTGCAAACGGCCAAAACAGAGTCGGTCCGTCGAGACAGCTGTTCAGTGCGTGCACCCAGAATCGCACCCAGGCTATGTTCGTCCTTTGCTTATCTTCATCTCTCTTTTTCATTCTCTGTTGTTGACGGATACCTTCCGCCTCGGCGTAGTCTTCATCAATCTCGAGAAGGGATACATGATTGTAGTATGCTTCAGCCTCGAAGTCTGGATCGTACGGCCAAGCAAGGGCTGCTTCGTACAAGGGGTCGAAGTAGTTGTCTATGTGCAGGTCACCACTCTTGCTAGATGACTGACTGTAGCATTCCTCCAGAATCCTCAACATTACGTTGCGATCCACTTCGGGGGTCTCGAGGATGGCCTCGACTATTGTTCTAATGTTCGGCTTGAAATGTACCAGTAAGTTGTGTACGTTGTGGCTTCCACCGTTCACCGACAGAAGTCGAGCAACGACGTGGTTGATTGTTGCCGTCTTTAGTGCTTGGCGGATCTCTGCAGTCTTAGTCGATTTTCTTATGATTGAACTTAATGCCGCAAGATGCCGACTCAGAAGAACATCATTATCTTCATTCAACGTCCGAACTTGGCTTGCTTGTCTAGCAATCTCCCTGGCGACTTGTACACTTTTCTGGATTTCCTCCTTAAGCGCTGCTCGATCCTGCTGTTGCTTCCCGCTTTTCTTCCCATGGCGACCTTCTTGAGCGAGAGTCATTCTTCCCATAGATCCAACGACATCTTCGGATATGTCTGCCATCGCATGTGCTGGCTAGTTCAGCTTTGGTGTTCGAAGGTAGGCTGCTTGTGAAAGACGACTTGGAATAAGGATGGAGTCTCGGAGAAGCCTCTGTTAAAGCGGAAAGAGTTGAGTCACGAAGTACCTTTATCCCACGCTTCTGACCGGTGAGTATATGTGGCCAGTTACGTGCGAGACATGCAAATGCGTGTGCGAGGCACCCGAAATGTGCAAGTCATGACACCATGTATGGACTCCGCTGAACTTGGGTATCTATGCGCTGGCTTTGCGGCCTTTGCTTGCGGAAGCTGACCTCTCATGGGGTTGCGTTCACCCTCGGTACTGTACAGTATCGAACATTCTTTGCGAGATTCGTGATGTGACGCTGATTGTACCGTAAGGCGAATGGGGTATGCTTCAGCAGCTGCTTAATTGACTCCGTCCGGATCAAAATAGGCAGGATGTGCTTATATGCGGCTTTTGGAGGAGGGCCTGGCTTTCAACCTCCTCTGGTTCACCGTATCCTGCTCATGGTCTCACGATGATCGCTTGAACGTTACCTGGTTCCGTTCGTCAGCGGTCTCAAGGCGTGGCTCAACGCTACCGTTTCGACGCAGGAAGACTACCAAAACCTTGCGCAGCAAAGCGGTGCTTGGTACGCGTATACTCATCCATGAGCCTGGCGACGTCCTATGAATTCCACCCGGCCTTCTTGTTGTTCACGGTCCGGCTACCCTTAAGGACTGCTTTCTGCGGGGCGGGAGGATACATATGGGATACAAAATGCGAGCCGCTATCCGTACCGACCTCAATACCAACTGTTTGCGATCAACGGCATACGCTTGTCCTCGAACTTCCTGTCATTTAGCCCTGCACTGTGTCTAGCAATAGGCCATGAGCACGAGAACACCGTCGGGTTTCACATGGTTCATCGACTGAGAGAATATATAGGTGGGTGCCCTTGTGCGCTCTTCACACCGTAGTAATCTCACAGCCGTAGCCAGCAGTCTTCAAGGACCTAACAACGCTCCAACACTCGCAATCGGTACTGATATCGACGGCGTCGAGTGTCGGCCATACATAGATGTCGCTGGAGTTCAGCCTGGCAGCACCCCGTTCACGAACGAGCAGCCGGTGCTGAGCGAAAACTTGGTGGACGTGGGCTCGGTCTTGTGCTATATGACCTAGACAGAACTCGTGATGAGCGGCTGGATGCACGACGAGAGGGATGGGCGGCGGTACGATATAGTATGTTTGTGATTCTTGTTGCATACGCACAAGCGGCTCTTGAGTGAAGCGTTGTTTCGGATGGCTGATCACGATCCTTACTGTACATCGTCAAGGTACCAAGACATATCAAACAGGGTGCCAGACAGGCGAGCATTCGCTCGAAAGTGCCTGATAGCTACAGCACCTGCTGAAAAGAAAGGCATGCTCTTCACGAGTATGGGTCTCGGGGGGCACTACGGTTCTAATATAGGCTACGTACATACGTTCACTGTTCTCAGCCGCCTGTGAAGCAGTTCACACTTGCCCATCAGCTTCCCACCACCGAACGTACCACCCAAGGCCGATCAACAAGGTCACTAACGGCGGTGAATGTGGGGAGCCATCGTCGCCTTCTGTAACCCGACAGTCACGCCTACTGCGCTATGCGTTACACTAACAAGGAAACACGGATGCTGTCAGCTGACAGCTACCATCACACCATATCATGTTGCTGTTTCTTTGCCAGCTTCCAGGACCTTGTGACCGTACTCTCCCGTATGCAGGCTCTCAGATGGCGGGCGTACACATACATGGCGTACCCCAAAGCGGTGAGTAGGATCAGCGCGGCGAAGGCGGCGAAGCAGACCCAGACATCCAGTGGCGAGCCGTTGATCTCTTTGATGTTCATGCCGAAGATGCCCGTGACAAATGACAGCGGTACGTAGACGAACGCCAGGGCAGTGAGCAAAGTCGCGCGGCGGCTTTGCTGTATACTGACTTGACTATCCCTGACGCTTAGGGAGCTCATCAACAACTGAAAGGTCTCCATCGTGACAGCCTCGAGCTCTCTGACCTCTGCAAGCAGTTCACGAAGCTTCTCGACTGGCGGTGGTGCTTTTGAGCCATGTTTATGGTAAAACTTGAAGTACTCGTCGAGCCCACGCGGGGCCCAAGTGATAGTCTGTGTGACTCCGGCCTTGAGACACGCGAGGTGCTCCCGCACATCATGAAGCTGGCTATTGATACGCTCGTTGGGGTCGCGTATCTCGACAAAGCTTAGGTGGTGGATGCGCTCCCTCATCTGTCTGACGTTCGCTCTACACATCGACGCTGAGAGCGTATAGAGGAGCAGGTGTGGCTGGACAGCGTACACATTCTCGGTTGAGGGACTGAAGAGGACGTTGAAGTGCCACCCGTGTCGCAGGAATATCTTGAGCGAGTCCATGAGATCGTAAGATGGTCGTGAAAGGAGTTGAGGGAGTAGTAAACCGCCAGTGCTGTTGGCGTACATCACCCGGAGCGTGGTCGGATGCAGTGAGCATCTACCTCGTGTAGACGTCATGCTTGCCTGTAGTTCGAGCTGTTCCTCTTCGTCTACCAGTATCAAATCTGCCGCCAGTCAGTCGCCGATTGCCATCAATCTTCCAAGCCTGGGCATTGACAGGGACTCACAGAGTAACGAATCAACACGGCAGTAGGATATTCTAGTTGTTGTCTGCGGAGGGTAGGTATCCTCGAGGAAGCGGTGCCGTTGGCTGCGTTGGTACACATTCCGTGGGATAGAATCATCGGGACCTTCTGGTCTCCATGCGTCATGATGCTCAAAGATCCCATCAATGTGCCAACTCCGCTTCGATTTGAATCCGCTGCCTGTCCCGCCGGGATCCCTGCGAATTGACCCTACCCACTCCCAGGTGCTATGAGTGGTCCACATGGTACTTCGCTCGGGATTACGTTCGTATTCATCGAAGAAAGAGGAGTCAATATACCAGGCTTTTCCCAATGCGTCTCTCCACTCGGCAGAGATGTTCTGGATCACACAGACCGAGGGAAGGTGTGAGTATCGCCGTACTTCTTCTATGAGTGCACTTGGATCCCGCAAAGAGTCCTGCGTTACGCCTGGATTGCCAGAGCGCTCCGAATTAGTGTAGTAGACTTTTACACCATCTCGCTCGGTCATTCTACTGCTTCCTGGACGCCCGGCTTCCAGGACACGTGGCGAGAGTCTGTTGTTGTGTACAGCGGTGTAGTCACCGTGTAGTGCCCGATGTTAAACGGCCTTCCCGTAGGACGTGGATGCCGTCTTCGCTCGCGCTCTGTGGACATAGTAATAGCGGAGCCACGATGGACGGCACCAGGGAGCCATGCACCTTTTATGTTTCAAACTCGGTGGCAGTCACAGAAGGGCTGACATTGGTTGGCACACAAGGCTGCAGCACTACCCAGCACTGCCCGCTGGTGGCGTTGCGGCTGAGCCTCTCCTGCATACATCCAGTGTCCACATACGAACGTTACGACGGCGCGGACATTTGCGGTCGCCTCTCTCGCGTCGTCAAGTGAAGGGCTATTTTCCCCCGTGTTTTCGGTAACGCTGGAGTCGACATGTTAGATGGAGTGCCACGGTATGATTCGGTATTATACGCCACAGACCACCCGGTGGCTCGCCGCCACTTTGGTCAGACATCATATGCACTTTGCACATATCGTAGTCCTAGATGTATGTACAATGGCCAGTGATGACCACACCTCCCAGCCCTCCACTCTTCTTATACAGCCCAACGCCAGACACCATGCTCAAACAGCGAAGCAGCAAAGCATTCTTCCCAGCTTTCTAGCTCGCCGGCCCCGTCGCAATAGCAGCAGCCTCGCTCATACTGTCCGCCGCACTCCACTCATTGCCAACAAACTTGAACCAATTCGGCCGGCAATCCTCCTTGTTCAGCCACGCTTCTCCGTCCGTAAACCTGCCCTTCACGCACCCTTTGCACTTTGGACTGTTCGGGCAGTTGAAGAACGGGATGTGCTGATACCCGATATCCTTGAACCAGTGTATCTTGCTCTTGTCTTCGAAAAGACCCAGAGCGATACTATGCACCGGCGCATCGCCCCACCTTTCGTAGAAGAAGCCACCTGCGCGGTCAAGGTGCTCAAAGTACGCTTCGTACGCCGGGGACCGCCAAAAATTCATGTCGGCGATCTCGAAGTTGGACCAGAAGTGGCAGGTCGAGTAGCCGTTGGCCTTGTGGTTATGCTCGGGTCTCCGCTCCTTATCGGTGAGCCAGTTCATTGCGTTGTTCTCGGCCAGCAGGTGGTTGTTCGCCGCGAGGAATTTGATGGTTTCCGGCCACAGTGTCGCGATGCTCTGGGGCGAGTCGTAGAGGTTGACGGTGAAGCCGTACGTCTTGTTGTGGTCGTGCATGTAGCGAAAGACGTCGTAGTCCACGTCGCAGAAGAAATGAACATTCGGTTCCACGCGCCAGTAGTACTGCGTATCCAGCAGATCTGGATGTTTGTAGAAAAGGCCGCTATTCCACCGGCACATCTGGTGGTAGGACTGCATGTGAGCATACTGTACGTCCTGCTCCTCGAGTATGTTGGCGGACTCATGCATCAGGTCTTGGTTGATCCAGGAGGGAATCTCCCAGTGCTCTTTGGGAATGAGGAGGTAGTTGCAAGCGGCTTTGGTGTTGGCTTGCGTGACCTGCTTGAACTCGGCCGTGAAAGGCTCGTCGTTGATGAAGGTCCAAGGATAGTTGAACTTGTGGTTCCACGTTCGCTCCAAGTCCTGCATCGATTGGACGAGTTGCGATAGCTCCTTGTTGCGGACGAGGGACAGAAGCGTGGCGTTGATGCGGTCGCTGTCGGGGTTGTCCGGGTCGTAGTTGTGGCCAGATACTCGCCATAGCGGTTCTGGAGGCTCACCGGTGTCTACGTCCACCCGTCAGTGTTCCATACCGTCCATATCGTTGCTCGCGTGCCGCATACCGTCCAAATTCGGATCTCTAGCCATGTCTTCTACCTTGCCATCATTCGAACCCGGTAGCTTGACCGTGGTTGGACTTCGCATGATTTGGATGACCAAGAATAGGAACAGCGCCATCGTCGCCGCCGCCAGCAGGCGAATAGGCTTGGGCATCGCCATCTTTGTGCTTCCCCCTCTTGGCTGCGGCGCTTCCTCGAATGCCGGCAGTCCGTTCTCACTACGCTGCGTCCAGGCTCATTCCATTTGTGCGAACGTTACTTGGGATTTGGGTATCGAAAGCTGTGGGGGGATCTAGCTGGCAGAGTGCCGGTGTGTCGTGGACATCGTCCCGATTCCATCTCGAAGTATTTCAGGGACACGCCAGCTGCAGGGATGACGACAGCAAGGGCCGGCCCGGTGAACCTTAGTTGTGCCAGCACCTTTCCCAATCAAGCCGTTTGCGACAACGCGTCTTCCTGAGGTGCCGAGGACAGAGTACCAGACTTCACGGACGCTGCGACTGGCCGGGATCGCAACGTCACCGTGGAAACCAGCATGATAGCATCACCGAGGAAATGACACAGTGCTATGGCCCACACAGCCAGACTCAGCGAGCTTGCCGACAGCCTGGTTACGAGCGTGACCGGGAAGCCCAAAGGCGACAGTGCCTTCCAGAGGCTCAAGGATCATGCAGCCAAAGGCTTCAAAGATCACAGCCATGCTCGCACGAACCAATTCGAGGTCAGGGACAGGCTCAATGGCCTCGTTGAAAAGTTTGCTGTGTTGAACCGCGACGACCTTGCGGAAGCATTGCAAGCCCGGCTTGATGAACTGCCAAGCAAGTCAACAAGATGGCTGCCCGAGATTTTGTCTCTGTTGTTGGAACTTTCGGATCGACCGGTAGAGCAGTCCAACATGGATGGTCTGGGAAGTCACGCAAGACCCGAGACTCCGCCGCCACCGCTCACATGGGAGGAGATCACCGCAGACGACCCATTGGACACTGATGGTCTCTGGGACGATGTCGGCCGCGGCTATCATTCTAGCGGTGACGATGAGGTCGAGTCGGAGCCCGCCACATCAACCAACGCCACATCCATTGGCGAGGAAGACCTTGCTGCGCTTGCCAGACTGCACGTTGTTCAACCAGACGAGAGTGATCTCGAACATGTTCGTGCAGCACGCTTGCAGGTGAACAGCACCACTGAGGGTTCGGGGAGCGAGCATGTTCCTGAGCTGTCATTGGTTCGAGAAAGCCTTATGATGCTTCATGGTCTTCCCACGGACGTTTACTGCTTGGAGGGCGACACTGGTCTGGTCACGCAGCGAAGAGTTTCGCTTGCCACGGCGGCGAGTTCCTCCGTAGAGGATGTACTCGATCAGCTCGCGGACATAGGCACCCGACTGAACTACCTCCGTGCATGGACTCGAAGCGCGGAGAAAGCGGCCTATATCCAATCAGTGCAGGCTTCACTCCAGAAGCTGCTATCAGCATTCACGTCCGCTCTCGGTAAACTTGAGCGACGCTTTGCTAGTCCATGCAAGGGCACTGTCGTGAGCATGATCGAAGTCCACATGGCCGTCGACGCACTCGCGAGACCACTGTTGCAACTGTGCGATATCGTCCGTCGGACGGACGGTCAGAAGAGCATCGCACTGTCGCCGTTCGCATTGCTGGATGCTCTTCACGACGAAGCCTGTATTGCTCAGGTGTCGGCTGGTGAGGAGGTCTTTGCAGCGATCATAGACGTGGTACTGGCTGGTTTGCGAACATACTTGAAGCCCGTGCAGCAATGGATGGAGACCGGCACACTGCCTACCAGTGGTGGCGATGACTTCTTCGTCGTGGAGGCTCATGCGGATTGTGCGCTCAGCAGCGTCTGGCATGGCCGGTTCGCTTTGCGTGCACTGGGCGACGGTGGTGCGTCGGCTCCCGCCTTCACACACGCTTACGTGGACAAGGCCTTCGCATTAGGCAAAGCAAGAGCATTCCTGCAACTACTAGATCCGGCAGCTGAGACATCGACGTCAGGCCACGAATGCAGTGCTAGTGATGCTGTGCTGGACGTCTCTCAGCTGCATTCGCACGGTCTGCTACCCTTTGACCAACTGTTAGACGATGCTCTCAGTCGCTGGATGCATGATACTGGCATGGACTGCACGGCGCTACTGCGCTCAAAGCTGCTTTACGATCACGGCCTGACGCAGATCCTCACGAATCTGGAGTACATTTTCTTCGCGAAAGACGGTTCTCTCTTCCAGAGCTTCGCAGAAGCCCTCTTTGATCGCATCAGTCGCAACCGTACGTCGTGGCAGGACCGTTTCATGCTCACGGAGCTGGCACAGAGTACGCTTGGCAGCGCACCGTGTGTTGACGCCGACAGCGTGGCTTTGCGCATCGCCCGCGACAATGACAAGGATGACATTGCCCGTCCCATCATACACGAGCTAGGCAGAGTCGAGCTACACTACCTACTCCCCTGGCCTGTGCAAAACATTACCCGGTCGGCTGCCTTGCCAACCCACTCTGCCGTCTTCGTGCTACTCCTGCAAACATACTACGCCAAGTCCCTACTGCGGTCTGAGCTCTTTGCCCTACGGAGTCTGGATACCAAGACTGGGGACTTACCGCCGCAGATGGCAGCCATGATGAAACTCCGCTGGCGTCTAGTGTGGTTCGTCGAAATGCTGCATGCTCATAACACGGATACAGCATGGGCGGTCCACCAGACGATGAAGGCGGGCATAGAAGCCGCAGACGGCATCGACAGCATGGCTGCTGTTTGGGCGCAATACGAGAAGCGATTGCCGATTGCTCTGCTGCTCGCGCCTAACCTGGCTCCGATCAAAGAGGCAATATTGAATGTGCTGGATCTGTGTGAGCGATCTGCTCAGCTGTGGAAGCAGCTCGTTCGGACACCCATCGAAGCGGGCAGTCATCGCGGCTCTAGCCCAATGCCTACGAGTTCCCATGACGGCAACACAGATCCTATGCCTCTGCTTGTGGATTTCGACGGTTCATTGTCATTCATCAAAGCGGGCTTGCGCGGTGTCGGCCGAGCCGGGGGCGAGATAGCTTTACAGGCGCTTGCTGAGAAACTGGACTGGCACGGTAGCTGAAGAAGCATTTGAGACGCACACTAAGCTACACATGATACCCGAACTCCTACCAACACCATGCAAAAAGAGGATGATATGGCCTCTCAATAACCCAATATATCAGACGGAGATCGCAGCACCGCCGCTGCTGAACGCCGCTGTGCGCCGAATCCTTTGCCTCCAACGCCTTGCTAAATCACCTCATCGTGACTATTTCGCACCCCGCCTAGGCCCTCGCCTACAGCCATGGCATCCACAGCAGGTCCGTCTGGCACAGCTTCTCGGGGTTTGTGGCCCTAGCCACCAAGTCCAGCACGCTCTGACTGGCAGGCAAGTTACCGGCAGCCGGTTCCTTAGCAATAACGAGAGCCTTATTCACGATTGCGTCGGCGTTGCGCTGCACGTTCTCACGTAGCTCATTTTCCTTGATTGACTGGCGGTGCGACGAAGTGTACCAGAACGTCATCTCGTCGCGGATGAAGATCGAGAGGTGGTGTTCGAGCTCGCAGTTGGTGCCTTCCAGCATGCCATTCGCCGGGGCAGCGCCATTGGCTGGGGTTTGCGAGGTTGTGTAGGAGGAGTCGGAGGTCAAGCAGCGGGCGATAGCCATCAATGCGCACGTGAAAATGCCTTCGGTATGAATGGGGCCCATGAGCGTCTGCAAGTTGGGCGTCAGGCGGAACGGCACAGGCTCAGGATTACCGAAGTATGGCCTCGTGGTCGGCATGAAGGGTAGCAGCTCCGAGCCCCAGATATTGCCGTTGCGCCTCGCGATAGACATCTTGTTTGGGTAGCGCACTGTCATGTGCATTGTGAAGGTGATGTACGTCAGCGCCGCAAGCTGGTAGGAGAACTGTCTCCGGAACAGCCAGAAGGAGTCGAATGATGGGTAGGTGGCAGCGAAGTATTGTCGCACCACATCCTTAGGGACGTAGCGCTCCTGCACGTGGTGCAACGCCTCCAAGCGCACATTCAAGAACTGATCTTGCTTCTGAGGCGACAAGCCACGCAGCTTCTCCATCGTGAAAATCGTCGGCTGGTCTTTGTCAATGTCATTTTGTCTGCAGTAGTCCTCGTAGACGCCCTGTAGCGTGATGTACGAGGCATCGTCCTGAATCATGCGGATTTGAGGCGACAGCGGTACCATGACTGGCAAGTGGAATTGCAGGTTGCGGCGTCTGCTCTCTTTCTTCTTAGCCAGTGTGCTGTTGAAGACTCGGAAGAGCTGCAGGATCCGCTCTTCGCGCCTGCTGTGCCGCGGCGCAGGATGCTGAATCGCGAAGGGATGGATGCTGCCATCATGACCACGGATCTTCAGCCTGCGATGACAGCCGGCCACGCCTCGGACAAGGTCGACATTCGGCAAGAAGCGCTCAATGCGCACGAAATCCTGGTTCTTGTCCTTGTGCTGCAGGTATTGGCCTGGCACCTCCACCTCGTCGAACCACACAAACCGGAAGCCGCTGAGGTGTGTCGTCTCGGCCAAGTGAAAAGTCGTAGAGCGGCGATCAAGCCTCTCCGCTAGCTTGTCTCTCCACTTGCGTAGCTTCTGGATGTATTCAAACATCGTGGGCTTCTTCGTGACGAAGTCCACTTCGAAGCCTTTTCGTATATGTGGCGGCAAGATGGATTCCGCGAACCGCGTGATGTTGGCCTCTGTTTGCGCTGGTAGCTTGCTATCAGTGGCAAAGGAGTGGGGCGAGCGGCCAACGTAGCTCAACGCGTCGTTAAGCAGCGCGACTATCAGCCGATAAGCGTCCTCGTCCGGCGGGCACTTGAAGTGCTTTTGGATCTGCTCGACCATAGCCTCCATTGAAGCGTACAGAAGTGGGAAGGCAGTTCGGAGCGTTATGACGAGCGCTTCGGTGTGCTCCCATGGCTTCTTCGGCTTGTTCACGTTAGGCGTGTCGTCGGTCTTTCCCTCCTCACCACCTTCCTTCTTGGGCGTCTCATCAGAGGTTCCGTTGACCATTGGAGTGTCGCCATTTCCGGTGCCCGGTCTCGATAGGCCACTTGCACTCTCTGGCCTAGCCGACGGTGACTCTTGCTTGACAGTATCGCCACGCTGCTTGGCTTCCCGCGTAGCCTTCTCCCTTTGCTCTTTCACCGCCTGCGCCTTCCTGATGACTTGCATGTCCTCGTGACTCGTGCGCAGCTGGAAGTGAAGCGCCTGTGGATACGTCTTAGCGAGATTGGACAGGATCTGATGCGCAATGTTCGCTTCGCCCTCGGTTCTCGACAAGTTGTTGAGCAGCTGCGGGATGAATGTGACCCAGTACCACCAAGGGTGCTCGCCTTGAAAGTTGGCGTACACTTTCGCAAGCGTCCCTTGAGCGTCGTCCAAACTCAACAGCCAGAGTATGCGACTGAGCAGCTTGCGAGACTTGGCGCTTTTATACTGCCCAGCGGCCTCGAGGTAACAGCTGATCGCATTGCCAGCCAGCTCCAGATCACCTGGATTCTCTTTGAAGAGGTAGTCGCTGTATCGACCCCACTCGGCCCAAGCTTTTGGTAGCTTGATGTCGAAGAACAAGGCGGTGCCGAAGGCGTCATGAGCCTCGTCTTTCTGGTTGAGCTTGCTGAGAAACATGCCCTTCAGCGTGTAGAATTCCGCTTTCTGCTGTTGACCAAAGTAGTTCAGGTTGGTATTGTTGATGACGTCCAGTCCGCTTGTGAGCTCACTGCGGTTCTGGTAGTGGCACTTGGCTTGCTCTCGCAGCTTCAAGAAGGCTTCCTGAATCTCGATGTTGGGCAGAGTGTAGATCTTACTGAGCTGGGTAATGCACACATCCGGCATCTGATGCTTGCGAGCAACATGGGCGAAGCGGTTGATGATCCAGGCTGTCTCGTGGTATCCGCGGTAGGCGTAGCTATTTCCTGTTGCGTTGTTGCCGGTCTGCGGAAGCAAGCCCAGGTAGGTGTTATTGATGAGCTGGAAGATGTGTTGACGCCAGGTTACGAGCTCCTGCCATGCGTTGATGTCGTCCCACAGGTTCGGTAGCCTATCGCGCCATGTGCTGAGGAGCACCTTCAGCTCTTGCGACTTCACGTCCAGGTTGCCAGCATTAGTCTGGGCCAAGCTCTGGCAGATGACACTGGCATCGTGGAGCTCAACCAGTTGCTGGAAATTCTGGAGCAGACCCACATGCGCATTGGTAACACGGCGCGGCAGCTTGTGCCAATTCTTAATCGACAGCTGGATGTTCTCATCGCAGATGCGGGTGAATTCAGCCCCCGTATCACTCTTGTTGTGCAGCTTCAGGAGGGCCATGAAGGCCTGGAAGAACATGCGGCGCGGAGTTGGCGCGTCTGAGACGGCCTTGATGACAGAGTCGAGTTGCTCCCGGCTTTCGGTGTTCGTCCAGGTGTCGAATGTACGCCACGTAGCTTCAAGGTACAAATCGTTGATGTTCTCGTGCTTGGCGAACTCCGTGAGGATCTCCCACTGCTGCAGCTTCTGGGCGCACAGCACCCACTGGTCTTCCCAAAGCATGTACTCGCCTTGAGAGAAAGGCAGCGAGCCTGTGCGAGCCTTAATCTGCGCTTGCTCGTACATGTTCTGCGCCTTGTCCCAGATACCGTTCTGCTCGTATGAAAGAGCCGCGTTTGTCTCCACAAATTGGGCTCGGCGTCGCCATGTTCCGTAGAAGAGATCGCCTTCTTCAAGATTAGCGTAGAGCTCGACCAAGGCATCCAGGTTGCTCTCGCGCACGGTCGAGGTGTCGATCACCGGGCGCATTGCGAGCTCCTCCATGAAGCTCGCGGCCACATACCAACCATCATAAGACTTCGCAAGGTATTTCATGACGTGAGGCGGGAATTTGCAAACAGGCTTGGCGCGAGCAATGCCCTCCAGAAGCGTCGAGACACAATTTGGCCGCTTGTCGACCTGCCGCTGATGGAAGTCCTTCGTAAGCAAAGCCACCAAGCCTTGCTCGATGTCTTCGCGGTCATCCTTGGACAGCGTCGACCAGCACATAGGGAAGTAGGCAACCCAGATGTCATGCGCCAGTTGCCAGTCTGTGTGCTGGAGGTCGGCTAAGGGAATCAGGAGATCACGGGCGCGGACACTGCCAACGTCTGCCATGAATTGCTTCTCTCCAGCCATGATGCTCTCGAAGCTGTCATCCATCATGACGTCGGACGCCCTTGCATCACCAACATACATGCCATAGACCTTAGATGCCGGCAAACACTTGAAGTCATCTTGGTGCAAGTGTACAGCCGTGTGCGGGTCGATCGTACCGAACATAAGCTGGATGATCTGACTGAGCCAGAAACTGTCGCCCAAGATATCCCATTGCTGCTCGCTGATCAGCTTGAAGAACCGGTTGCTCGTCGATCTGCTCAATGCTCGGTCGAAGATTGTCATGAAGCGCGACCGCATCTCGATGTCCGGGCTACGCAGACCGATCAGGAAAGCGTGCTCCATTCTGACGGCGAGCTCAGATCGCAGAATCTTTGGATCCTCGTATATGCGAATCACGAGGTCCATGAACTTGCTGTACAGCGTCGGATCCGGCCGTTGCTCAAACAACAGCATTTTCTGCAGCACAGCCGTCTTCTCCTTTAATGTTGGTACTGGCTCCGTTGGGTTGAACACCCAAGTCTCGACTTGCGACAAGATCTTCTCGCAAAGCGCATTGTTGTTGGACCGCTCTACCAAGGAAGCCAGTACGCTCAGATAGGGCCGCCGTTGCTCGCCCAGTGCGCTGATGCGTGCCGAGAGCATGTCAATGACCTTGATGATCAAATTTGTGGTCATCTCCACTTCCTGCGGATTGGGCGTCTGTGGTGGTATGCCCTGAGCCATTGCGTGCTGCGGAAGAACCTGCGATGCAAGATGGTCTTTAGCAAGCTTCGTCTGCAGAGTCTTCAGCAGCGCGGGAATGTGTGGATCGATGTCCTCAGGCTTGCGTTCCGCCATGGCCCACAGCAGGTTGACGCCCGCCATAGGGCTGCCATTGTTGATGACATCGCCGGCGACGCTAGTGAGGAAGTTGATGAACTCGTCAGTCGGGCTGTCCGCATCCGGAAGTTCCTCATCTGGTATGCTGAGCGGGACAGCCTCCAGAATTCGCTGCAGCAAGGCGGGCAGCTTCGGCACAACCTCAACTGGGACATCAGTGTTGTAAAGCGCGTCCTGGGTCTCAGGGCTATCGCTGCGCAAGGGCTTGGCAAGCAACTTTTGCAGCTGCGGCAACCGAGCAACGATCCACTCATCCGGCCTGCTGCTGACCAGCACCTTCAGGATCTGGAGAGTGTTGACGACACGCGTCGTCCAGACCTCAGCCTTCTCCTCTTTGACATCGCTGCACAGTATCTGCTCGGTCACCTTCGGAAACATGGCGTCGACGTCTAAGTCGTCCCAGTATGGCGGAGAGAGGAGCTTGGCTAGCAGGTCCAGGGACTTGGTGACCGTCTCCGTGGTCGCATGCTGCATCGAGCTTTGCGGCTGCGCGTCCCCTTTGCTACTCTTAGCTGCAGACACCGGGAAGCGCTCGGGTAAGGTGGCAATGAACTGCACCATATACTTGACAAGCATCAATCTGATCTGCGGGCTCGCAACCGCGCCTTTCTTGCCATTCTGCGGCGATGCAGCCTCGCCACTAGTCGGGGAGTCCGAGCCAGCAAGCGAGCCTTGTTCGGTCACAGTCCGCTCCTCCCACTGCCAAATCAGACTCAGGATGTTGAGCGCCAGGCGCCGGTTCTCAACGGACGGACTGGGCAGCTGCGCAACCTTGCTGATCGACGGTATCATGATCGATGCGAACGCCTCCCTGGCCTCATAGAATAAGTCAGGGTGCCGCACCAGGAAGTGGTAGATGCTGGTCAACTGCTGCACATTGCTGATCTCCTCGCTCAGAATCTTGCGCGGCAAGCGAGCCCAAATCGACTGTCTACCATCCGGACCACCAAGGCGCTTCTTCAGCACCGGCTCCAGTATCTCCAGTGACTGCATGACCAAGTTCTTGCCTTCCGCTTGATGCGCCCTGAGAAGTGCACCGTATACCTGCATTGCTATTTTCGGTGGTGTCTCGTAGTGCGCGATGAAGTAGGCAATCAGGCAGTAAGCGGCGTACTTGTTGATGTGGTCTTCAAGTCGGATGTAGTTCCACCCAAACTTGATGAGGTCCTTTCTGGCGTCCTGCAGCATATTGTGGTGGTACTTGACCAAAAATGCCGAGGTCTGCAGAAGCTCCATCCGGCTGTGATCCACGCCTTGCGTGCCGTCGTCCGAGATGTCGGCGATGGACTGTGGCTTCCAGAGCTTGTTGTGGATGGCGTCCGTCATCGCCTTGTCGAGCAGTGCCGTGCCTTTGTTGTTCGGCTGGAACAGCTGATCCCAGTTGCGCATCACATCGTTGGCCAGTATCGGGTTCAACACATGATGAAAGACGAACCACTTGAGCTTCTGCGCCGTCGACTTGTTCGTGAAGATGTCAATGGACCGCATCATCACCGAGCGCTGATATTCCACGTCTTCAGTCGTGATCACTCGCCTGTAAAGATAAGCGAACAACGACGGGCAGGTCTGCAATTCCCCACTGGTGCAGGAATCCATGAGGCCGAATAGTGCATCAAAGTCATCCGGCTTGTGCTCAAGGTACACGATCATGATGCGCATGATCTGTTCAGCACTCTGCACAGCGGCGAGCCGCAGGCCGCTGGGCAAGCCATTCGTGTCCCGCTGCGCTTGGAGCTCCCTGGCAGCATCCAGGAGCGCAGACCTTGCCGTGACATTGTCCACAAGCTGCTTGCCAATCTCCGGGAACGAGCAGATGGCGTCCGCTAAATGCAGAGCGTTGATCTGCGTCTGAGCCTTCTCCACGCCCTCCCCAGACGTAAAGATCGCGACGAACGCATCCGCTTCCAGGACCACCTTCTCCCTCAAAGTCGCACTTTCCGGATCCGCAAGCATCTGCGCGAAGAACCTCCCCTTCGCCTCATCCCCCATCGCCGCGCTGAAGTAAGCCCAGCTCTCACTCGGATAGTGACTCAAGTACTTGATCAGCGGTTCTCGGAACGGCGAACTCCTCGTTCTCCTCAAGCTCTGCTCAAGCCCCAACACCCTCTCCACCAACTCCGGCAGGAACTGCACCGCGGCACTCGGCAGCAGATGAAACACCGAGAAGATAGCCGTCACGACCCTCATCTTCGGCTGCGCCTCAATCAGACTGAACGACACCTTCTGCAGCGTCGGCGGGTCCGCAATATGCTTCATGTGATCCAGCAAGCGCGTCCCAATCTCCACCTTAAAGTAGTTCGTCAAAAGCTGCAGGAGCGTCCTAAGCCCCTCCAGCCCTTCCACAGACAGCTTCCTCGGGTCCTGCACATTCATAAGGATTGGTCTAAGACCATTCTGCAGCAGATCCTTAGGCAGCTTCTGTGTCGCCGCGAGCACGATTCGTAGACCTGCGTTGGCAGCAGCCGCCACATCCTTGTTCTTACTGTACAGGCTCTTGAAGAAGATACTGATGACACGCGCGCGATGCTGCCCGCCACCTTGCTGCGCTTGGGACCCTTGTGATGCCGGTTGCGTCGGATTGGAGCTGAAACCAGGGAAGCGGATCGCGGTGGTCAGTAGCTTCAGCCCAGCCACTCGCAGTCGGACGATCAATTCGGCCGTGCGAAATTCATACGGCTTCGTCGCCAGCGTCTCGTCTTCCGCATCAACCAGGGCCAGTGTCTCGTAGAGAAGCCGGTTTAACTCATCGTTGAACACAAGAACATCGTGCTCCATATCCAGCAGGAAGTTGATGGCATCGATATACCCAATCTGCGCCGGGAACGGCAGCGCACGCAGCGGCTTGTTGAAGATTGGCTGAACCAAAGGTTCCTTCACCGGGTCGACAAGCTCGTGAATCGGCATATCCAGCACGTGGGCGAGCGTACGCAGCGCCATCTGCGCAGCCTCACGTACATGCCGGTTCATGTGGGAGACCTCCGCAATCAGACGGTTGGCGAGCTGATGCAGCTTATCCTCCTTGTTGTCCAGGCTCTCCGTCTTCGCCAGCTCGCTGCCACCAAAACGCTTCGTAAGCGCCAGGATGGTGTCCTTAGCCTGCACTCTGATACCTGCGGGCAGATCCTGCGGCATGTCTTTGATGACATAGAGCAGCCCTCTGACCAGATCGAGAAGCCGGTCGGCGACCCACTGATCGCTGAAGGGCATCTTGTTGCGGTCAGTCAGGAGGGTAATGCCCAGCGCACCAGAAGACTTGGTAAACCACTCCTCCTCATAGCAAGCGTGCACGCACACCTCAGCCAGCTTCGCGAAGAACGGCAGAGCTTCCGCCTGCTCCTCGCTCCCGCCGAAGAAGGCCGCGGCGATCTGGAGGCAAGATTGCATGCCCTGCTCCGCCACCTCCCTCACCTCCTTCACGTCAGAAGCAAGGCTGTCGCAGATAGCGTCGGCAAGTATGCTCGTCTCGATGTACACCGGACCCTCGCCGCTCCTAACGTCGAACGGCCGGCGTTTGTGCCTCTCCTTCGCCAACGCGATGCCCAGCTCAACCACCATAAAATGTCGATATATGCCTTGTAAGAATGCCGTCGCATCCTGCTTCAGATCTTCAAGCGTTCCGGCCGTGAACATCAGCGCCTTGAGCAACTTGAGCAAAGTCGCCTGCTGCACATCCCGCTTCGCCGCGCTCTTCTGCCGCTCCGATATGCTGTACAGATCCGCACCGCCCTCAAAATGCTTCTCAGCGAGATCGTTGGCTTGCAAGCGAACCAGTCGCGCCAGATCATCTGGCAGATTGTCGAAGCCGATGAGCAGCTTGACATGACTCGTGACCAGCTTGAAAGCCTGCCGCTTATAATGGTCATCGCTCGACTTGGCCTTCTCTGCCTTCGGCGCCGGGTCCCACAGCCTCTCAACAGCCGTGTCGACACCCAGTCGAGCAAGAAGCGCGCGCTCGCCGCCGTTGCTCACAGCGCCGATCAACCGTACATCGACACTCGCCTCGTCATCCGAATATGGCCGCCAGTCCAGCGCAGGCGCATTCGTCAAGAACCGGCGATTGCGCCCGCCAAGCTTACCGAGGATCCTGACCGCGGTGTGAGCGCCCTGGTGACCGGTGACTACAGCCGGTATACCAGTCCCTGGCTGGGGGTTAGAGGTAAGAGAGCCAGGCTTCAGCATGCGCCACAGGCTCCCCATGATCTCCTCCATCCACGGCTGCATAATTGGGTCCAAGTAATCGGCCGTCAGATTATCCACGCACAGCTCGAGGGTCCTGAGTCCTTGCGCAGTAAGCTCACTGGAACCCGCACTGCCCGACCGCACCTCCCTCTCAGCCGCGGTACCTCCTCCTCTGCCCTCACTCGCAAATGTCCGCTCCCCAGACCGCAGCGCAACGGTGAGTGGCCGCATCAGGTAGCCCAAATGAGGCAGCAAATGCGACAACCTCGCCGGCACCGTCAAACTCAGCTCCACGAACAAATCCCTCGCTCCACCCTCCGCCGGCGCGGCCGCGAGTTGCGTGTTGAGTACATCCAGCAACATCTCCAACAGCGGCAAGATCTCCTTGTAGAGGTGCTCGAACCTGCCTCCACCAATAGAGCGAAACAGCGAGCGCAGCAGTAAAAAGTAGTTCGTCGGCTCCTCAGCCGTGACGCTCAGCTCGATCGAGCGCGTAATGAGTTCACGCACATGCGGGAGAAGCACGCTCTCGTTGTGTTGGCTAAACAGCGTCACAGCCATGAAACTCAGCTTAAAGAGTCGCAGGAGCACCGATGTCTTGGTCGAGTCATTCTCGCCCACTTCGTCGAGCTTCGACATCAGGAAGCGCAGCAGCATTCCGCAGAAAGCCGCACTAGTGGCTTCGCTGGCTAGCAGGAACTGCGGGATATGCAGAAGAGCCGAGTGCTTGAAGCTCTGCTCATACAGGAACTCGATGCCGCTTTGGCTGCCTGAGCCATCGGCAGTCGGCGATCGTGAAGTGAAGATCTCGTGGAAAGTCGCCGGGTCCAGATGGTGAAAGACCGTCGCGAATGTCTCGAGTAGGTCCTTCTCTTCCTTGCTACTCGCAGTCGACGAGGCCAAGCTCTGACTGCTCGCCGCCTCTGCTGTTGTACCTTCGGGCTGCTGGTCGAGCGGGGCATAGTACTGGAAGCACCGGCCACCTTCTCGGAAGAGCTTGATGAGCACTTCAACCTCTTCGGCGCTGAAGCCGCAGGAGAATTCAGGCCATTGCGTGGTTCCACCCGGTGCGTAGCTGCCGTCTACCTCTTCCTTCACTTTCTCTGGATTCGAATTGCGGAGCTGGTAGAAGAAGGTCTTGAGCCCATGCAGCAGGTTTTTGAACAAGAACTTGTTCTCCGTCACTGGATCCGTCGCCCGATCGCGCGGACTCACAGCCTTGATTGGCATAGCGCTGAAGATATCGGTCTCGTCCCAGTCCGGCTTCGTATCCTGATCCGCAAGGTAGTTCTCGGGCACAGCATCAAGACTTCCGCCTGATTCAGACTGCTGGAGTGAGAGCTTGACTGCATTCGGATACGACCGGTTCATAGCGGCGAACTTGTCCGCAATACCATTCAGCACGGTCATCATGAGGTAGCGCGCGTCCTTCTTATCCTCCACTTTCGACATGCACTCGGCCATGTTCAGGAGAAGCTTCGCACTCATTGTTTGGTAGCTCGTACCCGGCACCTCGACGCCGTCGTCGCCAGTCAAATGGCCAACGTACACAGACACCACACGTGAGATCTGCTCCGGGTTAAGTTTCTCACGGACGTGATGAATGAGGTCCGCTAGCATAGTATACGCCAGCGGCCTGAGACTGACATCGGCAGTCAGGCTGTCGCCGACTAGCGTCCGCGGGTCGAGAAGCGGAAGAATGACAGGCAAGAATACATCACGAAAGTTAAAGTTGATGATGTGCCTGATTGCGACCAGCAGCTCCTTGCGCGTAGCAGTGTGGCTCCTGGGAACATCGCGCAGCAGGCGGACAGTCAGGTTTGGCAGGTGCTCCAGGAAGTCGTTGAGCGCTTGTTGGTACGCTCGCAGTAGGTAGGCCAGGAATGACATGGTCTTGACTTGTGCGGTCACCAACTCGCCGAACGCGGCTGCCTGTCCTTTGGCCTTGATCTCCCGCGCAACACCCGTGAAAATTTCGCCTCTCGCCTCCGCTTCGTCGTGAGCGCGCTTTTGCGGACCAGCTTGTAAAAGTAAGGTCTTTCTGATGTTGGGCGTAAACTTCTTCACGTTTGGGTTTGCCAGATGACGATGGGCTTGGAAGATCGAGACGACGATGATGGGACACTCGGCAACGACCTTGAAGCTGTGCGTGCCCTTGACCAGTTGCCTCGTTTGCTCGGCGGCAGGGTCGGCAGCAGAGAGCGATGACTGGGAGGCCGTCGCTACAGGCGAGCCTGGTGTGAGTACAGCGTTTGGAGTCCCAGGTACGTTCGCAGTCACGGATGCCGGCGCCAATGAATCGAAGGTGTCCTTGACTGTCTGGTCCATGCCGTCAAAAATGTCCAGTATCAGGTCCAAGAACGACTGAGCCTTGTCGGCCACTGCCGGCGTCTTGGTGTAGTAGCGGCAGAAGTCCATGACAATCTTCAGACACAGCACCGCATTGTCCTCGTTCTCCACCTTGACCAGCCCCAAGCAAGTGTCCACAATCTTCTCCGCGTACGGCTCCGCGACCCCATTGTCGGTCGAGCCCAGCGGCAGCCGGTGGATGATCTCGAGGACGCATAGCCGCACTTTCTGATCGGGCGACGTCGATGTGAAGACGGGTGCGCCGGCGAGGATGTGGAGGAAGATCGGAATGAACTTGTGCAGGAAGGTGCCGTAGGTGCTGCCGGAACACCACGAGTCGACCTGGTCGCGCAGCTCGGTAAGCAGGCTGGCCTTGGTCTTCACGTCGACGCTGCTATCCTGCAGCTTCGCCTCGTAGTCGTCCAGGCTGCGGGCGGCCATGATGGCCCGGCAGGTTGGTTGGTCGTGTATGCAGTCGTTAAAGCTTGTCGCGTTGTCGTTCAGTCATGCCTCGTTGTGGTGGATGAGCCGAGAAGCCAAAGTAGCCTCTCTCTTGCGTGGATGTCGGTATGTCGAGCGGATCACGGTTCGATGCTCGCACTGAAAGTCGGCTTGCTCGCAGCACCGGTATAAATCGAGGACACGCTCTTCGCCGTGCGCAAGCTACACGCAAACGAATGATTGTCGGGATCCTTACTGATTTGCACTCGCGACTGTAGGTCACAACGAAGTGCTACAGCAAATCCGGAGGGGCAGGTGTTGGTTGCGCAAGGCTGCAATATGAGGCTCTCTTCCGAACTTGTGACAGCGGAACGAGCACAAACTCCAAAGACGCGGATATGCGCTAGATTTGAGGGCGAAGGTACCGGCAGTGCAGCCAATCCTGAATCGACGGCTCCACTTCGCTACGGACCGTTCCTTGCGGGAAAATCCTCCGCTCGTGCTAGCAAGGTGCCTCCTCCAATTCATCATTCATGTTCGTCACTCCAGTCTCCCAAGCCCAAGCCCGACAAACCTTAAACATAAGCAGTAATCCTTCAACGTCTAGGGAACCGGTAACGAACTGACCTTGCCAAGCTATCCCATGCGAATGCATGCAGAGTGACCGCTGCCAGTAATTCAACAGCCAGCATAACCCCGCTCTCTGGGCTAATCAAGCGAAATCGGTGCGATAACAGGGCCTAGGTATGGGTTCGTCAGTCTTGACACAGCTTCCATGCATCGCGCGCATCGCAAAGCAAGGCACCTACGTATGAGTAATTGGACCCTACGCTACGAGCCCGGTTTGCATTTTGTTCGACTGGAGAACAGTCATGGAGAAGTGCTGGTCTCATTGGATGGGATAGTACCTTACGCAAGAACACCGACAGTTGCGAAGGACACTCCTGCCCGCTCTGCCTTCACACTCTTCTCACACTCCTCCACTTACATCCCCATTATCAATAACAAAGTGGTCCGCAGGCGCTCCGGCCCTCACCTCTCCATCTGTCAGTCCAATTCCAGCGTTCCGCACCAGCTTACGCACATCACTCGCCACGCCATCGACGCCGTTGTCGATCTCCCTCAGTCGTTTCACCAGGTATGTGCTAAGCACCCCTCTTGCTCGCCATGACTTGCAACAGATAACGACCGCCATGGGCAGGCATATTGAGCTGACCATGACAAAGGCTACCATGAACGCAGCGCTCATATCCGTCATTAGGACTGTTGTAGGCCGCTTATCGTAAGCTGCGCAGACGTGTGCAGAGTTAGAGGCGTCTGAGGAAGGGAGAGGCAGGCCGACGGTGACGGTGGTGGTGATGACTGCTGGGACAGTCTCGAGAAGAGTTTCCGTGTCCATGCTATCGTGCTGGGTTAATGGGGCGCGTGATCTGGACAAGTGGGAAGTGGAAAGGAGAGCAGAGTTGCGTGATTTTGTAGGCGCTACATGAAGATGAGTCCCGATCTCACAGCTCGCCGTTCACCGAAGTGGCAAACAGATGCGCAGAGGATCCCAACAACCGCTTCTCCCATCCCAATCCCATACCCCAGAATCTGACAGTTGATACCCGGATCAGGCCCGGCTGTGCCAAGCAAATACCGTTCGCCCATAAAGCAGTTGGTAGCGTCCTTCCTCCGGGCGTCATAGTATGATGCGAAACTTTAGGTCAAAGCCTATGCGAGTCTCGGTTCGGAGCAGTGCTCCTCACAAGATTGTCCCAGGCAGGTTGGGCCTGTGATATACACGGGAGTTGCTGTGTGGCTGCTCGGCAGAGACGAGGCTTGTGGTGATCAGAGCTGCGTCTCGGGTGACGAGCATTTCGAAGGTGGTGGCTGTCGGGCTTGGATATTCAGTTGGCGTGGTGGTCAGGATTACGTCTCGGGTGACGAGCGTTTCGAAGGTGGTGGCTGTCGGGCTCGGATGATCACTTGATGTGGTAGTCAAGAACCCCTCTCTGGTGACAAGTGAATCGAAAGTGGTGGCGGTCGGCTCCGGATATTCCACCGGTGTGATGTACGTGCTGTCGAAGAAGCCTTTAACACTTGCCGGCGGTGGGAAGGCTTCGACCGTGGCCAAGAAGGCGGCCAGGAGAGCAAACGCGGTCTTGAAGGACGGGCCCATGATGATCTTGTGCTTCTGAAGTACAAATTGCTACTTAGAGTGATGGCGACGGCAATGTAGATACAATTGCGTGTTCGAGTGATTGTGCGATCAGAACTAGGAGTTGGGCGGAGGCAGAAGATATATGATGCATGTGGTTGTGCATAGCGTTATGGTTCAGATCCTACCATGGTTCTCAAGACTCCACATCAGTACCGGCGCCTCGGGTCAGCGCCCCAGCTGAAGACCACACCTCGTTCCGGCCTAGGCGACATCATGAGTACAAATTGCACGGGCGTTCGATATTATGTTTTGCGTGCCTGCTGTCGCATGTTTGCCGATCCGTGGAAGCAAGGACAAGCAATCCCGGACGACCACGGACTGGCGTTGTGGCAGACACGCAGATGAAGCTGGAAAACGAGTTTCGGTGCCTATGCCGATGGGCGCACTGCCACCGCCATTGTAGATCAGTGCTCATCGAGTCCGTATGTGGTACTCTCAGTATGGCCAGGATACTGTGGAGCCACCGAGACTCTCATGGTCCCGCTAAGCGGCATGCTTTGGACGTGAAATCGACACTAGTCACAGCCAAGGGAGATGTAGACTAGGCTGGCGACTACAACGTCACAGCGACGGACTGCTGAGAATGCAGCCCCGATGGCCAAAGACACCAGTAGCCATGATGGCCGCCGGGTCGAACGTTCGGCATGGGCCAGCGTCTAGGGGTTGCTGTGATGAATAGCCTTTAGGCGCAGTGGGTTGCAAGTGCACTACACCGCCCGGTATGCCGTGTCAAATAACGGTCGTCCTGCAGCCGTTTCAGGCTGTGAGCAACAACTTCCAAATGACCATCGTTATACATGCCACCGACGCTCTAGGCAAGTCCAGCCTCTTGGGCGTGGAAGCCCACTGCAGCTGTTCATAAAACCCTGTTACCATGCTTCCCATGACGGCTCGGCACCACTCCGCCTTCATATCGCTCCTTTGCGTGTGGTACCAATGGGAGGCAAACTGTACGGGCACAGCTATAACCCGCTCTGCTCCGGCATCATGAGAGCGCGCCGAGGTCACGTACGGAACACTCTGGCATATCGAGTTGGCACACTCCTCCACTGCAGCGGCCAGATGATTGGTCTGACGCTGGTACGTCGGTGGCGCACTGGGTAGTCTCGCCGTATCGTAGATCGCTTCTCGGATCACCATGAGGAAGGCCCAGTAGTAACTGTGGCTCACAGCACTAAAAAGCGATGGGAAGGTGAACATCGTAGGAAACGTGCCGGCTAGCGTTCCGTATTTTCCCACGTATCCAGGGATTTGATTAGCAGTGACGCTTCGAAGCGGAGACTCATCTGCGTGCTGACTTTGATACCAGGCTAGCAGCCACTCATGGAAGCGCCGCTCCAGGTCGATGAGTTTGGTCAGCAGCCGGATGATGGCGGCAGTGGATGTTCTCATGTTGAGCGCATCTGCCTGCTGGAGGAGCCCAGGTATCCTGCAACCGAGGCTGAGTAGATGCGCCATGGGATTGTGACTTTGCGCCTCCAGCTGTTGCTGCCATTGCGGCTCGCCAAACACGAAGGCTTTGCGAGCTCCTATGGCATCCAATAAGATCACAGGAAGCGCATTGAACACCATAGCTCTGGTGAACCGTCGCTCGAGATGTGCAGGCCCGCGAGCCCGAAGCATGGTACACAGACCGTGAGTGTGCTGCTGCCAGGCATACTCCGCCCCCTCGACATACATCTCGCAGGCCCCGAGCAGGTAAACGGCGCAGAGCAGACCATCGTCGGTGGCTGCTTCTCGTCCCGCCAATGCTGCCTTCACGAGTAGGATCGTCGCGCTGTAACGTTTCCTGCTCTCGAAGAGGCACACGCGATCACCGGTATCTACAGCAAACTGGGCTAGGAGGAGGCAATCCATGCCAGCAGCCATTGCGTCGCCTTTTGGCTGTATCCAGGCATGGAACTGTTCAACAACGATGCGCGAGGTCGGGAAGCCCGAGGGAAAGTACGCGTTCTGCAAGCCCACGGATAGCTGCTCTCGGTATGCAGCCGGACTCCTGACTGCCAGCAGCTTTGTAGTGTCGATCCCTATGAGTGCTTCAGCGAGGCGCTTGCGGTGTCTCGTGGTGTGCCTGCTGTCTGGGCCATGAAGTGAAGTTGTACAGCCGGTGCAGCCGACAATACCGGACCGGCATCGGCTCCCCAATCTGCGGCGCTGAGTGGCGGTGCTTGGCGAGGTATATCGTTGTTGTAGGTCGTGACCTATTGGCGAGACTGTCTCGGTAAATGACCAAGGCATTTTGAAATCAGCCAGCATCATGGCCTTTCAGGTGTTGGTCATTACTGGCTTGTAAGTCGCGACGGATCATATTGGAGCACAGCACAAGTTTCGCTCTTTGCAGGATTCGGCCCAATCTTTCCCCTCCCAATCAGCCTCAGCCTCAGCTTGAGGTGCACTCCCTGACTCCCGTTTCTGTGCGGTTGTTTATAAGCGTGGTTGATAGCTTAGGCTTCAGCATAGATACAGTACCTACCTGATGTAGTTAGCGGCGCCTAGCCTACCGGACCGAGTGCCTCCGAAGTTCTCACGACTTTCGAGATCCAGGATGCAGCGACCGCACGATTGCCGAGGCACGATTGCCGAGGCTGTCGGCATGCTTCGTGGGGAACGCTCACCCCGGAGAGCATGTGAATGGGTTTAGTGAACATATACCTAAGGTAGGCAGTGCACTTCATTCCCTCCCATTGAGAGCACATCGAGACATCAACACTGTGTACAGTGTACAGCTCATAGACAGCGATACCGCCTTTCATTGTGCCGCGGTCGACATCTAGAGACAGCGTAGAGGCGTCGACGAGGGAAAGAGGCCATCCGACGGTCAGCGGACAGCTAGACAATACCGGGAGCAATACAAATAGAGAACCGCCATGCCGTTCAATACGGCGCTCACGCGCAAGCTCGGCATCCGCATACCTATCGTACAGGGTGGCATGCAATGGGTCGGTTACGCCGAACTCGCTTCTGCTGTCTCCAATGCCGGCGGACTGGGCATCCTCACAGCCCTCACCCAGCCGACACCCGAGGACCTGCGCAAAGAGATCCGCAAATGCAAGACTATGACCAAATACCCTTTCGGAGTTAACATTACGCTTTTACCAGCCATGGTGCCGCCGGACTATGGAGCGTATGCACAGGTGGTGCTGGACGAGGGCATCAGAATCGTTGAAACGGCTGGCAATAGTCCGGGCCCTGTCATCAAGAAGTTGAAGGAAGCGACTCCGCCTTGTGTCATTCTGCACAAGTGTACGACAATCAGACACGCGCAGAGTGCGGTGAAGCTGGGCGTTGACTTCCTATCAATCGACGGCTTTGAGTGCGCCGGGCACGTGGGAGAGACAGACATTACCAACTTTATCCTGCTCAGCCGAGCCAGGCAGACCATGCCGATACCCTTCATTGCCTCTGGCGGCTTCGCAGACGGTCAAGGGTTGGCTGCGGCCCTGAGTCTGGGTGCCGAGGGCATCAACATGGGGACTCGATTCATGTGCACGGTTGAGGCGCCGATCCATCAGAAAATCAAGCAGTCGATTGTGGATGCTCAGGAGACGGACACTGAGCTCGTGCTGCGCAGGTGGAAAAATACGAGCAGACTGTTCAAGAATAAGGTGACAGCCGAGGCCACTAGAATTGAGCGGGAGAGCACCACTGGCAAGTTCGAGGAGGTCGCCCCGTACGTGAGTGGCAAGAGAGGCCGCGAAGTCTTCTTGAACGGTGACAAGGACTACGGTGTAAGTGCAGCACCTTGCTCCACCGTTACACACGGACTGATGATATCTACAGGTATGGACAGCAGGCCAAGTCATCGGCCTCATCCACGACATCCCCACATGCGAGGCCCTGGTCAGCAGGATCGAGAAGGACGCCATCGACACCATTAATCAAAATTCCAGCCTCATTGTCGACAAGCAGCCCGAGCCGGACATCTCGGGCAAGCCGCTTGGTGACATCACTGCGGACCCGAAGAGTGAGCACGGCAAGAATGTGCCAGGCGAGGCGCAGATCTATGACATTGGCAAGAGTAAACTCTAGATACGATGTACAAATGCCCGGTAATGATCAAACGCCTCACAGCACTTGAGATCGACGGCCTCTCCGCAACTTTTGAGGAAGTCGCACCCTCTTCTCGCCCGTGATGGCAGACTGTGTATACTGGGAGGTCTTGTTGCTTGTGTCGTTCTTCGCTTCATTTGTCGTCGATGCTCGCTTTCCCAAACGAAGCCGTAATGTCATTCATATCCCGCTTCCTCTGGTTCTTTGTGGCGTAGGTGTATGCCTCTTTTGGCTGAGCCCCGGTGTTATCACGGTGCGTTGTAACGATCGCTGCGACGGTGGTGCTGACTTCGCGGAAAGCGCTGCTCTGCGGCCGGAAGTCCTTGTTGCTATTCGGCTGGGTTGACATTGCGTGCCGATTTGCGGGGACGCGTTGTCGGTGTGGGAATCGGGTAGACTGCTTGAGGAGGTGGCGTGGCTTGGTGGTTTCCGAAAAGGCTTGCTGTTTTGCCCAACTCGATGCCACCCTGACTTTGATATAGACGGGCTGCGGCTCTAAGTTCGGCTTGAGCAGCCAGGACCCCTTTGTGAAAGTGGATCAGTGGATGAGACATACTGCAAGTGTTCCGCTCAAACAGTCACGATCAGTGGGTGAAACATACTGTAAGTGTTCCGCTCAAACAGTCACATTGCGGTCTTGCACGAGCCAGTCTGGTCGCTAGGGCCCGGTCTACGGCCCCGAGCACTCGTCTCGAAGTGTTGCATAGCGACTTGAGACGGCCATTTACTCTCTGAAGAAGCCGAGACTCTGCAACGCTGGGTCCGTGTCGACTCCTTGCTCGTAGAAGAGCGAATGGCCGTTCCAAAGCGCCAGGATGCGAGCAACAACGGGAGGACAGTTGAATATGCGTGGCGCGCGTCCGAGACTCATCGTGCCGGACGTCTTTGGCTTGTTCCTTTTGTGGTTGACTCTCCCGATCAGCATGAGAAGACGAGACACTCTGTTGTACGGCATGATGCCAGCAATGGGGTCATGCTTTCTTGCCGAACCGAAACAAGCTGTGCGAGGGTTCGCATTGGCTGAGGTCTAACACTCTTCGCCGTTTCCCACGTTTCGGTATAGAGTACAGCCAAAGAGGCACAAATCACTCGTGTGGTACATATCAGTGGTCCTTCGCGAAGCCAGCCTCAGTGGTCGGCCATTGCAACGTCAGTCCAGACGAGTAGCCACAGCAGTACATACCGCGATCCACGCCACTGCTCCTTTGACCACAAGAACACATCACCGAGACCTCGCGCCATCCATTTCCCACCCAAGCCGTAGCCCATCGCACAGCCTTTACGCTTGGCCACTCAGCGCGACGTAGTACGGCAGCTGTCTCGCTATGGCGGAGAAGACCGAAGTGTCGATGCCGTGGGCATAGTAGAAGTCCGCTTCGAAGGCAGCGCGGCCCATGCAGCGCTCCACGTATCGCATACCGTACAGGGCCACATTACTGCGTGAGAGCGCCCAGGTCCTGATGAGCGGTTTCGTCGCATTCAGAGTGACGTCCAGGTCAACATCGCAGTCCACTTCTTGGCCGCCACGCTCCGCCCTCACACGAAAGCGCAAATGCCGCAAGTGCCGCGTATGCCGCCTTCCAATCCTTTCGGCCCAACTCGAGATGTTCTGCTCGGCGGAGTTCCGGTAGCCAGAGTGCGAAGGCCCGCGTGCGTCGAAAGTGAAGATGTGCGTGGCGTAGAACACTTGAAGCGCTTCTTCGCGGATCTGATGGCACGTATTAATCAGGCTGGGCTGATGGATGCCCTCATGGCTAGCGATAACCAGATCGTATACCATGTTCCGGAGCTCCGGCGGAAACTCCAGAAAGCTCTTGCTGTTGGCTTTGGCAATGGATCCCGAGGCAGAGGCTTTCTTGTGCGTATCGGGTACAGTCGCGTGGGGAGCAGCGTTCAGCGTCGGCGTGGCTGAAGGACTCATTCGTGTGTATGGCGGAACCAAAGCGGGAGAAGAAGGAACCGCCGCCTCTGTGGGTGCTGCACGATTGCCTAACGAGCTGGTGGGTGCTAAAGCATCTGAGTTGCTCGGAAGTGATGCCGGCACAGGTCTGGTATCCAACAAAAGGCCGTCCGGTGCGCTCAAACCTGTCAGATGCAGAGATGATGAGCTCGGGGGTGGTGGAATCGTAGATGGTGACATTGGAGCCGGTGAGCTTGGAGGTGAAGGGCTTGTAAGCGGCAACGTTGGGGACAACGCGTTAGCAGCTGGTGGCATTGGTGCTGGTGGCCTTGGTGCCGGTGACCTTGTAGATGTTGACCTACAGGAGGGTGACATCACGCTATACGCAAAGCCCATCGTGACGCTGGTACCGCTACGCCAAAAGGGATCTGACACCGTTAATACGCAGGGTCCCTTTAACCCTCCACTATGTTTGCTCCGTTACGGAAGCCTGCTATGCTGTCACGATGCAGGCTTTCAGGGCGGTTCCAGCTAGATCTTCGTCGTGTAGGAGAAGGGAGAGCTCGTCTTAAACTTAGTCATCACATTGGTATACCTTCTGGTCACGACGCGCAAACGCTGGCCGGTCGCTAGCGCTATGCTGGTTCTGCTTGGCACAAGACGGACCTGTTCGTGATCACAAACTGCGCCCATATGGCCTGCATGTTCGACGCTCGCAACGAGCTTAGTAGTGCACGCTTCATACGACATTACTTCACCCCGAAGCCTCTCACGAGGGAGCGATGAGCTGCCGCCAATAGGCTAACCGAGAGCGACGCCCGCCGGCCAACAAGAGAAACCCATGGTATTTGTGATCCTCCTTGGTGCGAAAGCGCAGGTGCTGTACGTAATCCGCCTTGCATTCGTCAACACGCTACGCACCAGGCCTTCGTGTGTGCGTCGCGGCAATTTCAGAGGAAGATGTCTTGCTAAATTAAACATTCCTGATGCCTAGCTTGTCGTTGCACGACAAGCATACTATAACACAGGCTGTTACTTGGTGTCATGGAAGGCAAGAATACCAGCTTCGCAAAAGGCCTTGCAGATCTCAAACGGTAGTCCGAGAGCCTTCCAAGTAGATATTGGTCCATGTCCAGAGATGGACCTTCTTCTTGAGCCAGTGCGGCTCCAATGCTTTGCAGTCCACCAATGTAAACTGTACTATCAATCAGCGTCAACGACAGAGCTTGCGTTGTGGATGCGACTGACCACGAGGTAGGCAGCATCGCTTCAGAAGTTTTGTCGCGGACGACGGGATAGAACATGCGCTGTCTGGGCAGGTTACGTCGAGAGAGACAAGGCCCACTCTCGCCCGTTCGAGTGGGCCTCGCCACAACCCAGGGTTTAGTACAGTGGCGCGACTCCCACTAGGAGTTGAGCGTCACGTTCACCTCTCCAGAAGCAAACCGCTGCCGCGCTGATAGCAGCCGGGCAGGGTTCGCCCATACTCTCGAGACCCAAGGAGGCAGTGCAGGTACAGCCGGCTGGTATATCGTTCGGCTTTCGAGTATAGTCGCCCCGAAGTGAGCAATCGTCCCGGTGGTCGGCAGAATTTCGACCTGTTGCATCTCACCTGGACTGCCGAATTTGATCGCTCAGCCATGGGTCTTGCTCACGATCACTGCCATTCACTTCACCTTGGGCGCCGCGCCCTTTGGAACAGCTCCAGACGCCACTGCCCCCGTCCCAGCAGCAGGCGACACCACCCCCACCGCCGCCGCCTTCCCACCTTTACCCCGCCGGAACATCCTCTTCACAGCCCCAGTAACCGGCAGCACCGTCCACCTCGCAAACGCCGGCGTACCCCACACACTAACCACCAACCTCAACGGCAGCAACGCCTTGGTAATCGCATACGCCGTAGCCAACTCCACCACCACCCTCACCCCACCCTCCCCTCGGCCCCACCAGCGCCCACTCCTCGCCTCATCGTCATCTTCCGCACTGATCCACCCCTTCTTACGCAGATAGCGACCGAACTTCTCCGTGCCCTGGCTCACCCATTTACCCTCGCTGATGTAGGGGGGCAGCCAGTTGCTGTAGTGGAAAAAAGCGGCTAGGCCGAAGAGCGGCACAATAGCCGTGAGCTCGTGCAGGATGATGAAGGCCGTGATGTGCGAGAGCGGGGCATTGCGCAGCGGGGCGACGAAGCGGCGGAGGAAGCGTGGGAGACGGGCTTCGATGCGGGCGATGCGGGAGGTTGTCGCTGGAGGTGGCAGTGGACTGGGCTCGGTCGCATGCCAGCGTCGTCCCACAGGCTTGGTGATGCGACTGGCAGGCAGTCTGAAAGCCGCCAGACGCCTTCGTAGCATCTTGCTTGTCAGGCGATAAGCGGTAGCACCACAAAGACGTCGACGTACATACTGGCTTGGGAGTCGGGACTCGGAGTTGGGAAGTCGGGTGGTACAAGAACGTACGGCGTACATGCGCTAGTTTCGGCATCCGAAGCACCAATGGCCTCTTTCGCATCCACAAAGTGCCGAATGCTGCGATGACCGTCCATATCATTGAGACCGTGCTGCTTGCAATGTTTCTCATAGTCGCTGGCTGGGTGTCGGTGTTATCATTTCTGCTACGGTACCCGACCAGGATAGTCATACCACTGGCAATGAGCGCAAGCCAGGCAGATACCAGGTTGTGCCCGACAACGGCTATCTTCGAGGACACCTTGCTCGCGATCGGAGTGCTGCCCGAGAAGCTGCCGCTCAAGGTCAGCATCATATGAGAATTTAGATTGAGTGGATCAGAGAGCTCCCCTCGTCCTATAGGTCACGCCTTACACAACAGAACCGACCAGGCCGATTGACACGTAGCCGTGCATACATTATCACTAATACTCTTGCGAGCTGTCCATTAGTGTCCAACTGTGCCCGTCCACTGGGGTTATGGAAGATTGGGGTGGCTGTGTCTATTGTACAAATATGTCTCCGCCCTTTCCAGTGCATCTACCTCACCATTACTCGTCCCTTCATATCGCAGCAACTCGTCAATTGAGCCGCCCCTAACGCCCTATCGTAACATCGACTCCGCACTGTCTCGAAGCGTTAACGCAGAAAACAAACGGCTCGCGGACAACTGGCGCTGCGAGCCGGGTGCGGGATGGTGATCACCAGCCTGGTTTCCGCCTCCTGTGGCCGTCATCTTCAAACGGGCTCTGGAGACCGGAGGTCGCAGTCCTGTTGTGTCCTGTCCGAGAGCTCGGGGCTCCCCGTCCCTGACTGGAGGCCGCACCAATTATTGTGGCGTGCCAATGTGTACTGCCTGCCGACACACCAGGAGCAACAAGCCGAGGGTGGCGTGCAGCCGGCGATGTTTTGGCAAAGCCAAACTTGGGTGGAGAACCATGGGTGCTCGACGAAGTTGACCTGGGCACATCAGGGAACTGTGTGAGAAGTGAAGTCGAATCGTTGTCGACATCTGAGCCTCCGGTCACATCATAGGGCGAGCCAAGAAGTCGGCTAGTATCGTCGTTGGCGGCGGCAGCGTTCGCACTGGGAGAACGAAAAACGTGAGGACTCCTTGTCGCCGCCGGAATGCTATGCGGAATATATTGCGATATACCGTTTGGCAAGTGGTGCTGCGGGAAATGTTTGTCTCCGATCCTGACTGCTGTTGACGTAGCGACTCTGCTGTGAAGGGCGGATGGGGTCGTGGGCTGGTAAGGTGCCGGTAACAGGTGCATTTTCCGCATTGGTGCTCTGGTCGGCGGCCCCATGGATCCAGACGCCCGAGGCTTACTGGTAGCCGGCTGTGTGGTCGTTGCGTGCCATGCAGTCTCATCAGAAAGATGTCTCTTATGGCGCGCGACATTGCCGGTGAATGACTTCGGAGACACGCAGTAAGCATCGGCTGACATTGTCGGATGATCGACAGGCGTCATGTACTGCTGTGGCTCTTCTGATATCCTGTTCGTATTGTTCAGTGTCGAAGGTTGTTCCGTCGCGACCAGACTCCCGTGGCTCGCCACACACTCTATAAACGGCTGGAAATCGACTGTCGACGAGCATCGGGTCAAGCTTCGTGACTCCGTATTCTGTGAACCCAGAAACTCTCGTGGGATGGGTAGAGGCTCTCCCAAACTCCCTTGCTTGATAAGATCGAACAAGAAGTCATGGACGTCTTCCTTTGGGATTCCAAGAGGATAAGCTCGATGTTCGACATCCATCTCACCAAACTCAAGCTTCTGGACCAGATGCCGCAAGGAATCCGTGTGGAAGTGCCACCATACGTTGTCCAAGACTTGTGTGGGGCCCCAAAGGCGCCTGCACGAGTCTTCGGCTATGGAACGTAAAGCTGGTTGTTTCAAGAGAGCCCGGATCTGGAAGCTGGGCTGACCGTCACCGGCCACTTGGCTGGTGTTGCAACGTTCGCCCAGATGTTCGATATATCGATCCAGTGAAGTGAACACCTCGCCCCAATGGCGACAACCGTACGCTTGACGGTCGTAGTCAAGTGTAAACTCCGAGAATCCGAGGAGCTTGCACTCAGCGCCCTCCGGTCTCGCCTGGTGCTTTTGAGCTTGTTTACGGGAGTAGGAGAGATAGCCACATTTCTGGCAGAGAAAGTTTGTACGGTTGCCACAATGCCTTCGGATATGGAACTTCAGATCGTGTGGGCGGGTGAAGTCCTGCACGCACCATGGGCAGATGTAGCGAACGATAATCGCGTTCCGACTTCGGCCTTCCGCCGGAGTCTCGCGACTCTGGATCTTCAGGGGTGTTGCTCGTACCGACCCCGAAAAGCTCGACGTTGAGGTGGACTGTCGTTGTGGTCCCTCACAGCTTGGCTCAGCCTGGGGTGCATCTAGTTTTGGGGTCTGATTGACTGCATAGCCGCCATCAATGGGGGCGACTTGGTAAGAGCCTTCCTCCTGGACGGAGCCGAGAGAGAGGGTCGTGTTAGAAGAGGCGAATGAATACTGTGTGCTGCGTTTGGAAGAAGGAGTAGAGCTGGACGCTGCCGGAAACGTGCCGCTCGCAATGGTCGAGGAGGATTGGGGCCGGCCGCCAGCGTTTACTGCAGACATTAGTGAACGAGCTTTCCATGGAGAGCAAAGGGAAGAATACGAAATGCCTCAGTCCTTCGCAGGTATTCGTCTCTGATATGCGGAGGGTACTCGCACAGCTGCAGACAGGCGCGGAAAGCATCCTCGGGGATGCCTCCGGCTGCATGTCCGCTCATTGCTGTATAGTCAGACGTCGACAGCGGAGCAGTAAGCCCAGAAGTGAATTGCCCAGCATTGAATGGGTGGTGCCTATGTGGTTAAGGAGGTGACGCCGAGGACGAAAACAATGGATAGAACGAGTGGTCGCTGACATACACCAAGGACTATGAGAGGAACGAAGAGGAAGTATATCAAATATAGATGAGTGCGAGAAGACCGGACGGCATGATTGAAGAGGCGCGTCGTTCGCTGTATACCGCCAGCTTACAACAGGTCGAATTTTTTTACAGGGGGTAGTGGTCGTTTCGCAATGGCTCAAGCCTCACGGCCGTTCTACATAGCTCACAACTGCACATACAAAGCGTTTGGCGATGTTGGACGGAGCGAGGGCAGTAACGGCTGGTGCGCGCGATCATCTCTGATGATGGGTGACATGGCTTGTTAGCTGCTGTGCGAAACAACCCATTGGCCAATCATCGCTACGGACTTTTGTACCTGCATTATTAGCGTTTTGTGTTGCCTTGACCCCTGACATGGGGTAGTGGCTTGACAGGGCAAGCTAACAACACTCACTAGTTGAATCCGTGGTTCCGAGCGTTCTAACTTCTGTGCCGCGGCCACATGTCAAGCTGTCAGCATTGCCCTTCCTTGTTCACTAGTGAGGACTCGTTCGATCGTGCACGGTACAGGTGACGCCTAGGGTAGAGACGACGAGGATGTGCAACATCTGGGTCTTTGCCAAGGCACCTTTGCCCGCTTCTGCATCCGGAGGCACGGCAAGGTCGACAAGCAGGGCTCAGGACTCGTCGCTAAGCGCGTTGGCGCATCTGATCAATCATCAGAACCTGAAGAATCCTGCTCTACGCCGGTAACTAAGCAAACGGCAGGCTGTCGTACCTTTTGTCTAAGCACACCTCGTCCCGCCGGCCTGGAAGAAACAGTTCTGCTCGGACGTGAAAGATGACGTTAGGTAAGCTGCAAGGGTGCGTAGAACAGAGTACCCGCGCGGCGTACAGTGCGTTTCAAAATGCTATTCGCGCTGATATCTACTGTTCTTTGCACAAGGTAAAGAAATGCTGACACTGTGGCGGTGGCTGCTTGTTCCCGCCGGGCCCTGTGCCCCGGGACCGCCCACGATCCAGGTCGCCGGCAGTGGCAGCCCGATAGCCTCAACGTGGGGACACGGGACGGCATTGGAAGAACCATGGAAAGCGGCGTCTTCTCCACGGGTGACGGGTCACGGACGGCCATCGCTTCAGCGGCCGTGGCACCGGCGGCCGTGCAGCCGAGAAACCTAAAAGTCGAGTGCCGGCCGCCATCTCCTCGTGTTCACAGCGTCACCATGCTTGTGCTGAGCTGCTGCGAGCACTAGAGCAATGAGAACAAAAGTTAGACCCAGTCCACTCACAGTGGGCCGGGCTAGTTGAGAATCACGACTTGCCCAAGAAACATGTGTTGGGGGTTAATCATGGGACATTTGTCCTGCAAGTCCTGTTGCGGTCGGCGTCAAACGGTGACTCAAACCGTTGAGCTACCTCCTAGTGGCTGTCGCGAGGCGCACCGGCCAAGTCACCGAAAGTCATCAGAATTCTGAAACATTCGACGGCCGTGGATGAGATGTTTCTGGCACCTAAAATAAACGGGCGCACGACTAGTGGTAGCAACCCAGTCCGACGGTCAACCGTCACGGTGCCGTTCCCTCGGACCTGATGAAACACCACAGCAGTCACCAAAGTCGCCGGCTGGGCCTGGACTCAACACGGCGGGAATCTTAGTCATCGCCTAGGAACGGTCGTCGGTCAGATTAGCGCACGCTGCACCTACCCCGGAGTATCGTTGCCTCGCGACGGTATAGGGCCCTAGCTGCGGCCGTTCGCCACATAGCATGGCGTCGGCGCCCGTGGAACCTGGCCGCTTTGGCGCAAGAGACTAGAGGTGCGAAAGCTTGTGCAAGCTTTCATTGTAAGGTCACGGGTCAGACTGGACACGCCTCCCGCCCTCGAGCTTCCATATACTTTATAAGCAAGAGGCCCAAGGACGCTCCTAATGCTCGTTGCAATCCATCGCTCTCCCGTCGTCGCCTGACAACTCGACATTCTTTCTCTGTACTTTGCCCTGGAACCATGAGGCGGACACTGATGATCGGGTTGACTTGGGCGACGACCGTGCCCAACGTCTCGCCAGCGGTCCTACCAAGCTTCGCCCACAGTCTGAACACATCAATCATTCAACAGGCGCCCGAAGGTGGAATGCCAACACATCAACCGAAGCCGAGGTCGTCCAGCAGTGGAGTTCCACTGGGAAAATCAGCTCCCGTCTTGGGTTACAATGCATCCATCGCATTCTCGAGCGTCACTCCCATTGTCACGATCGGCCCGAGCGGAGGCAAAGCGCAGCTAGTCGGCAGTCAACCTCCCGCGATCGCGACAACAACCACGGAGGCCACCGGATCGACAACGACAACATCGATAGCCGGAAGCAGCAGCAGCCCTGGGCCGTGGTCTCTGTCTCTGGAAAGCGTCCTCAGCATGATATCCATCGTCGTCAACGTGCTAGCCAACCTGCTGCCCTCCTGAGATCGACCCTGACTCTGCCGGAATATGTTTCTTCGCTCTTGTGGCGGATTCAGGTACGCCTTGTCCGTTACAAACCCGATGGACATCTTTATCGGATTTTCTAATACAGACCGTAGTGACGACGGACATGCGCCGAGACATCGGCTTGGGGTTGTGCAGGTTAGGATGTAGTACATTCCAATGTGCCGTTGTACCAGGGCATGGAGTCTTCTAGATGCAGCAAAGCCGGCATATATTGTTCTCGATGCAGCAAAAGCTGGGCATATATTACTCATGACAGCGTCGAACATGCCGCACCATTCGCGTCTTCGATCCTCTCGCGAAACCTGTAGAATGCAGTCCTACGTCTTCGGATGTTTCCGAATTGAACCCCCCATTGAAAAAGTAATGCCCCGTTCACCCTGGCGCCTTGTCCAGCGTTTTCCGAGTCGATAGCATGACGCTGAACTGCCCTCTCCGGGTGAGGGCGGGGCGGAGTCTGCTCAGACAAAACATGATCACGGACAACTTACCGAGCTCGGGGGGGCTCGGTGGCGCACACCATCATTACCTTACTTACCTCTTCCGGCCTCATCAGAAACGCGCTCAATGCACGAAGGGCTGCAATGTATGTCGTATGCGCTCACTGGTATTGATGTTCTGCTCCACTACACTAACCCGACAGCCAGCAGGATGGCCCCGAGGGGATATCGTCAACACCACCAAAGCGAAAAGCCACGCAGTACATATGGCCAAAAAGCCCGCCCGCTCGCTCGCTCGCTCGTCTATCCCTGTGCTTGCCGTCCCAGTCCCTCCTCCTTGTCGCCAAATTTGGGTCGATAGTCCCGACGTCTCAAAACGCAGAGTGGCCACCGTCCTGGTTCATCACCCAGGCAGGCAGGCAAGCATGCCGACACCCCACTGCTCGCATGCTCCCAGCCCGAGTCAAGCTTGCTTGGCTCCAGTCCCTGTCAATCAATTTCGATTCGCTGCCGGGGTGCGCGCCCCGCTCATTGCACCTGCGACACAATCTCGCTCGCCCGCCCCAAGCTCTCCACCATCTGCTGGCACTCCTTCCGCCGCCGCACCGTGTAGTCGCTCTCCTTGAGCAGCTCGTCCAGCTCCGTGGTGCGGTACATCTGCTCCAGCAGCTCGCGCTGCATCTCCTCCTTCGTGTGCCTGGATTATCGCAAGACCCCAAGTCAGCAAAGAAACGATCCTCTAACCCAACCCCAACCAACCAGAATCCTCCTCGCCCAGCAAGCTCCTCGCCAGCACTCGCTTGCCCAGCGAAAGGATTTGGAGGGGAGGGGGGTGGAGGGGGCGGGCAAAACTCACTCAACCAACTTCAACATGATCGCCTTGGGCACCATATCAATCATCGTCCGCCGCACAATATTGTAATAGCTCTGGATCAACAGCTTAATGACCTCCACCTCCTGCTGCTCCTTCTCACTCAACGTCCCGCTCGCCTTCAGCGTCGGCGGCGGCGCCTCCATGGCCGCCATCTTCTTCTTGTTCTTGCTCGCGAAGAAACTCCCGAAGAAGCCCGCGCCCTCCCCATTCAGCCCCGTGAGGTCGAGGGAGGGCGAGTTGCTGCGCGGCGGCGCGTTCGCTGCGGCGGACGCCGGGAGCGGCTTGCCCGTCTTGGGGTCGACTTGCACGGGCTTGGCCGCGTTGTGGCGCTCGTTGACGATGGCCATGGCGCGGTGGCCGTTGAGGAAGTCCGGGTGGCCCGTGTTGACGTAGCAGGCCTCCATGGCCACCAGGTCCCGCACGAGCTTGTTCGTCGGGTCCATGGACGCCTTGAAGAACCCGATGACGACGGCGTGGAACTTCTCCTTCAGCGAGGGGTAGCGGCGGAAGAGCGGCTTGTTGAGCAGCTGGCCGAGGATGCGGACGAGTTCGTCGTAGACGAGCTGTGCGCATTTGAGCGAGGGCTCCTCGAGGCGCCGGATCTGCTGCTTGGCGATGAGCTCGAAGGCTGTCGTGCCGACGAATAAGGCGGGCGCGGAGCCGGAGGAGTTGTAGAGGATGGTGCGGATGTCGATGTCCTTGACCTGGTCGAAGGGGTCGATGGCTTTGATGCCGTTGCTGTACAGCTCGTGGTAGACGAAGGATATGCGCGCGCCGCCGGACAACTCGACGGAAGACAACTCGGCGCTGTGGCCCTCGAGGATGGTGCGGTACTCGTTGCTGAACTCGGTGATGATGTTCAGCACGATATTGGCCGAGTTGCCCAGCATACTGTCGCCCAAGCCCAACAGCTCCGACGCGTACTTCTGCAGCGACGCCTGGATGCGCGCTTTAATGTCCGGCAGCGTCTGCTTGATGTGCATCATGAGGATGAGGTTGAGCTTGCGCGCCAGGTAGGGGGTGCCGCAGTACGACGCCTTGTTGCGGTACGCCTTGTGGTTCTCGAAGAAGTTCCGCTCGTTCTCCAGCGCGGCCGAGATGGCCTTTTTGTTCTCAATGTCGCGCTGCCCACGGTTGACCACCGGCACGTAGCCCAGCCGCAGCGGGATGATGCGCCCGGCCAGGATGTCCACCACGTCGGTGCCGTCGTCCATCAAGTCGACTTTGGTCAGCACGCCAATCGTCCGCTGCCCTTCGGGATCGACTTCTCGTGCCAGCTTCAGCCCGTCCGAGTTCGCCAGATCCGTATTCGCCGCCGTGACGGCCAGGATAATGGCATTCGGCTTGCTAATCTGCTTCAACACCATGTCCTTGATCTGCTTCTCAATATCCCGCGGCTGATCCCCCACCGGCACCTTGGTCAACCCGGGCAAATCCACCAGCGTCAGCGTCAAGACATTCGGGCTGTATATCCGCAGGTTAATCGGCGCGGGACTGATGCCCCCGTTCTTGCCCGTCTTGCTGTCCGTCTCCTTGACAATCTCCTCGCGGATCTTGTTGAAGTCGTAGAACTTCTGGCCGGGGATGTGCAGGAATTCGCCCCATTCCTCCGTGTTGGACTGGGCGTCGGTGGTCTTGAGCTCGGTGTCCGGGTCGGGGATGCCGTTGGCTTGGGCTTTGGGGAGCGCGGCGCGGTTGATGAGTTGGAGGATGAGCGGTCTTCGGGTGACGATGCCTGTGCCTCGTGGTAGACTGGGGGAGAGCTAGGTGTCAACATGGCCCACCTCCTACCATCTCGCTCGTTTGGACAGCATCCACACTTACAAGTCCCGTCCCACTATGTTCTCCAGCACCGAGCTCTTGCCACTTGACTGCGAGCCGACGACAGCAATCTGGGGCAGGTCTATGGGGTTTTGGACCTGCGGCGCATGCGGTCAGTCTCCTGCGGCCATGTCCCCGTCTTGCGCCGGATTGCCTCCTGCTCCTTCTGGATACGTACGCCGACAGTAGTGAAGACATCCTGCAGCTTGTTGACCAGCGTGATCAAGCCCGGGTCGTTCACATTGATCCTGCCTCCCGTCAGCCTAGGACGTATGTCGCTGCCATCCCTCGTTGCTCACGCGTTGGGGTTCGTTTGCGCCATTGCTGGCCGTTGGGCTTCGTCGCCTTGCTTCGCTCAAGCTGGTCGTGGATTCGCGGGTATTCTTATAAGTGCAATACAGCTCGTCCCAAGGTGTATGCGTGGAGAGCGTGAGGGAGACAGGCACCAGGATATAAGGATTTTGTTATTCGGGAGCCTCCTGCTGGCGCATCAACTGACGACTGCCCGCCAAGGAAACATGTAAACGCAGCCGGGCAGCCCCCAAGCGGACAGCCGGCGGCGCAGTCGCGTGGCGTACATCTAGGGCTCGGCACATTGGTCCGAGATTTGCACGTGCTTCATTGCTCTCCAGAGTCCAGAATCGCAGACTCGCTGGAAAAGGCAGGATACGGCCCAGCTATCATCCCATGCACACAACGAGGTCGATGACATGCCCATACAATCTATATCTCCACCCCGTCTCTATATACACCCCAGCCCACCGGCCTCCTTGCAAAATGAAACGACGCCCGAGACCTCTTATCGTCCTCAGCCCCGCTCCGTCTCACCTCGCCCTCCCTTCCCGCGTCACATCCCCCATTCTTTGCCACTATCTCCCCAGCACTACCTCCACAATCTACTCCTCCACAACCGCCGCGAACTTCTCCTGCAACTTCTGCTGCAGCTCCTCGTACTTCTTGCCCACCGCCGCCTCCCCGTCACTCGGCAGCTCGAATTTCATCGAGCGCAGCCCGTTGAGCAGGTCGCTCGTCGCCTCGCGCACCTTGGCCCAGCTCTGCCCTGCCGCCTAGAAATCACACACACAATACGTCAGCAAAACAGCTCCATTCCAAACCATCCGAGCCCGCCAGGAATGCAGGTGGGTTGAGGAGAGACCAGGGGAGGGGGGCCAACTCACAATAGCCTTCTGCGCCTCATCATGATACGTCATCATGCACTTCATCATCCAACTCGTCTTCCACAACGGGCAATACTGGTCGTAATCCGAATACCCATTCTGCTGCAGGAAATCCTCCTTGATCAGCGTCGCCACATCCAGCGTGATCTTGTCCCCGTCGCCGAGCGCCGACTTGCCCACCAGCTGCACCACCTGGTCCAGATCCTCCGACGTCGACAGCAGCTCCTTGATGCGGTTGGCGTAGCGCGGGAACTCGGGCATCTCGCGCTGGTAGTACGCGTCCAGGGTGGTCGTGTACTTGGAGTACGACTGCGACGTGTTGACCGACGGGAAATGTTTGCGCTGCGCCAGCTTCTTGTCCAGGCCCCAGAAGACCTGCACGATGCCCAGCGTGGAGCTCGTGACCGGGTCGGAGAAATCGCCGCCGGGCGGGCTGACGGCGCCGACGATGCTCACACTGCCCTTCCGGTCCGGGCTCCCCAAGCTCACGACTCTCCCCGCGCGCTCGTAGAAACTGGCCAGCTTGGCGCCGAGGTAGGCCGGGAAACCCTGATCTGCCGGCATCTCACCCAGGCGCCCGGAGATCTCACGCAGCGCTTCGGCCCAGCGAGAGGTCGAGTCGGCCATCATGGCCACGGCCTTGCCCTGATCGCGGAAATATTCGGCCACGGTAATTCCCGTGTAGATTGAGGCCTCGCGCGCGGCGACGGGCATGTTGGAGGTGTTGGCGATGAGGCAGGTGCGCTTCATGATGGGCTCTTGGCGGCCTTCGACTTCGATGGTGAGCTGCGTCACAAAAGAAGCGAGAGGTTAGCATAGCTTGCGTCTCGTGATGGATGGGTGGTTGGCGAATAAACAGGGTATGTTGGTTGGCTCACCTCTGGGAAATCCATCAACACCTCCGCCATCTCATTCCCGCGCTCTCCACACCCCACATAGACAATAATATCCGAGTTGGAGAACTTGGATACCGACTGCGAAATCACCGTCTTGCCGCACCCAAACGCACCGGGGATACACACCGTCCCGCCCATCACGGACGGGAACAGCGCATCCAACACCCGCTGCCCAACCACGAACGGCTCCTGACTGCTCAACTTATCCGTCACGGGCCGCGGCACGCGCACCGGCCACTCGTGCATCATGCTGTACTCGCTCTTCTTGCCCTCGAACTCGACCTCCAGGATCTTCTCCTCGACCGTGTAGGAGCCCTTGTCGGCAAGGCGGGTGATGGTGCCGCGGGCGCGCGGCGGCAGCAGGATCTTGTGGTCGTACAGCAGCGTGTTCTCGAAGACGGAGCCGAAGACGTCGCCGCCGGTGATGTGGTCGCCGACCTTCAGGCTGCCTGGGGTAAAGTCCCACTTCTTCTTGCGGTCCAGGGAGGGGACGTCGATGCCGCGGGGGATGTAGATGCCTGGTTTTTACAAATGCCTATTAGCAAGCACGCCCATCGCATGTCTCCCAACCATCTAGACTCAGGTTGTAGTGGTGGATAATACGCACTCCCACTCTCCTCGCTAATCGCCTTCAGCGGCCGCTGAATGCCATCGTAAATCGTCTCCATCAAGCCCGGGCCCAGCTCCACGGACAGCGGCTTGCCCGTCCGCGTCACGGGGTCGCCGACCGTCACGCCGGCCGTCTCCTCGTAGACCTGGATGGTCGCTTTGTCGGCGTCGATGCGGATGACTTCGCCGACGAGCTGGTCGTGGCCGACCTTGCACAGCTCGTACATGGCGCAGCCGATCATGTTCTCGGCGACGACGACGGGGCCCGAGACGGAGAAGATGGAGCCGAGTTGGCTCTCATCGTCGTTGTCGGCGGAAGACATCGTGGCGGTTGGTTGCTGTTGTTTGAGTGACGGTGATTTGGCGTGGTGTTCAGCCTGCTCTTCTGCCGGGCTATAAGGCGGTGGCGGCGACTGCGGTAGCTCCTCCTCCGACGCGGGACTCTCAGCAGGCAAAGCCAATGGTGCTTCAACAGGCCACCTGTAATCAACCTCTTCCCCTTCTTCTGCTAGTAACTCGTCCTCCGTCTCCTCCTCAGTGCCGTCCAATGGCAACGGCGGCGGATTGAAGGTCGCGGGCGGTGTCACGGGCCGAGTGGAGCGGTAGTCGATATCGTGGTGGTGGATGAGGTCGAGGAGGGATGGCCGAGCTTTCAGTCGCGGACGCAGGCCTAGCATACACTACTGCCCATCTGCTTGTTTAAATCTCCGATTCGGTGGTTCAGGCCAATACGCGCTTGGAGCTGCCCAGCTAGCTTCAGGTTTGCTTTGCGGGAGAGAGCTTCGCAGAAACGTCAAGCGGGACGGAGGGCTTGGCGGGCGGCATGACGCAGCTTGCTGGCAATAAAAGCAACATGACATGAATGTCAATCACGGACAGCGTCACAGCGATATAAACATACGAGAGAATTGTGAGGCACAGTAGTAAACGAGACGTGACACTAAACTGCGATAATAACGCAAAGAGCATCGTCTCACAACTTCGCCCGACTCCCCTTCTCAACATACTCCAACCCCCCACCCCTCACCTCATAATGCCGGCCCCGACTCCACCCCATCCACTGCGCCAGCACCTCCTCCCCACCCTCCCCAGGACTCAACCCCTTACTCGTCCACCCATCCCCCTCAACCCCAATCCCCTGGCCCTCAGCCGCCGGCCGGCCCTCAGCCTCCGCCTCCTGCATAGCATACCCCGGCGACCCCTTCAGCGTCACAATCGGCCGCTGGTCATGGCCCGCCCGTTCCAGCTCCGCATGCGTAAGCACGGGCGTGCAACAAGCATCCGTGCCATCAAACACAGCCTCCCACTCCGCCCGCGTCTTCTCCCTGAACTTCCTCGCATACAATCCCCGCTGCATCCCCCACGTACTCCGGTGCAGCCGATCGCCGTCGATCTCCGCCTCCCCAACCCCCAACCCCTCCAACAACCGCGCGAAGAACTGCGGCTCCAACGCCCCCACCGCCATGTACTTGCCGTCTTTAGTCTCATAAGTATCATAATACGGCGCGCCCCCATCCAGCATATTCGTCCCCCGCTCCCCGCCCCACGAAGCCCCCTTGGACGCAAACCGCGGCATGGACCCCATGAACGCACTCCCATCCACCATATTCGCCTCCACCACCTGGCCCACCCCACCCCTCTCCCTCTGCATCAACGCCAGCAGAATCCCCATAAAACACACCCCACCTCCCCCCGCAAAATCCCCCACAACATTCCCCGGCGCGTAAGGTCTCTCGCCCCGCCGTCCAAACATCGACAACATCCCCGACACAGCGATGTAGTTGATGTCATGTCCGGCCATCCGACTGTACTTGCCATCCCGCCGAAACCCCGTCATGCGGGCGACGATTAGACGCGGGTTCAGGCGCAGCAGCATCTTCTCCGGGTCCAAGCCCATCTTCTCCAGCACGCCGGGCCGGAAGGGGTCGATGAGGACGTCGACCGTCGGGATCAGGGTCTTGAGGAGCGCGATGCCGCCGGGGGTTTTGGTGTTGACGGTTATGCTGGCTTTGCGGCGGGTGAGCTGGTCGGCGGTTGGGGGTGGGGGAGAGGCGGTGTGGGCGGAGGGGTGGGCGCGGTCGACGCGGAGGACCGTTGCGCCGTAGTCGGCTAGGAGGAGGCCGGCGAAGGGGCCTATGTAATACACACATAATCGTTAGAGTTCAGGTCGTCTCGTCTGTTTTCGTGGTGAGGGAGGATTGTGTGTGTACCTGGTGCCAGCCCGGCGAACTCGAGCACCCTAATACCCGTCAAGGGCGGCGACTGTGTCATCGCGTGTGCTAGTCGCTTGTTATGAAGTAGGATCGCGACGGCAATGCTGCCATCGACAGAGTAAGGTTCTACATTGTATGAGCTGTGCCTTGATCGTGGGAGAGGAGGGCGGATGAGGAGCTGTCTTCCGGGTGATTGATAGCCGCGGCAACTCTGATGCTGAACCCTGCATTCACTTGAGCTTGAGCTCCGCTGCCAAGCCTGCTGCACGGGCCGCGGGCGTGAGATTTCGATCTTCGGATGGCTTTCATCTTCATCCTTCGCGCGTCCACTGTGTGAGTGTGTGTGACATCAGGAAAGGGTCAGGCTGTTGCCTGCACCGGCCAGTCTATTGCATTCAACAGCAAGGAAGCAGCAGCTAAGTAATTCTTACGTCCACTGCGCTCGCTTCTCTTCCTCTCTCTTCCAACATTCATCTCACCGCTTTGCAAAGAGCTCATCTGCCTGTAGCGAGCCCACGCGTCTGGCGTGAGCGAACAGCAAAATATGTCCGAGTTACTGTACTACCTCACGCCCACGCCCGCATCAGTTCCCATCGTGACCAGAGGCAATGCCTTCTACCGCGATGGCGAGCGCTTCTTCGTCAAAGGCATCTCCTACATCCCACGACGACCGGACGCAGAGCGGTTCGACCGTGCAGCCACGCTGGACCCATTGACGAGCGACCGCGTAGAGGGACTGGAGCAGGATATCGCCCGCCTCCACGAGCTGGGCTTGAACAGCATCTCAGTGCAAAATCTAGACCCCTCGAAAGACCACGCGAAGGCTCTCAGACTGTTAGAGAAAGAGGGTATCTACGTCGTAGTGACCATCTGCGATACCATCGAAGCTCCACACCTCAGATCCACAACTCTGCCCGGCTATAACAACGACTTCGACACCACACCTCACTACAGCCGCCACATGATCCGCAAAACCCTCGCCCTCGTCGACCAACTCGCCGCCCACCCCAACATCCTCGGCTTCACCGTCAGCGGCGACAGCGTCAATACACCCTCCGTGACCAAGATCGCCGAAGTCGCCTGTATCCGCGACATCAAGCACTTCCTCCACCTCCGCCGCGGCCGACGGGTCCCCGTGGGCGTCTCAGCCCCCGACCGCCTCACCCTCCGCCTCGCCCACCTGCAGTACTTCGCTGCCGGCGAGCCGAGCGAGCGCGCAGACTACTTCGCCCCGGCCTGCTGGTCCTGGGCCGGCCAATCGTCGTTTCAGGTGTCTGGGTGGAAGCACATGGTTGAGGCCTTTGGGCGCGCGAGCCCGATACCTATGTTTCTGAATGGGTACGGCACGAACCTTGTGAAGCCGAGGGGGTGGAGCGAAGTGCTCTGTCTCCACAGCCCGGACATGACCGGGGTGTTTAGCGGGGGGTTTACGTACACGTTCTTCGATTATGCTAAGACTGGGTACGGCGTTCTTGCCCTCGGGGAGGACGGGCAAAGGGTGAAGCAGCAGGACTTCTACAGTCTGGAGAAGACGTTTCGGGCGGTGAATGTGCGGTTGCCGGAAGAGGTTGCTACGGCGGAGGGCAGAGACTATGAGGTGTGGAAGGGGCAGTTCCCGCCGCAACAGCATAACCATACTACGTGGTCCGCTACGTCCGAGCTGCCGCCGTTTCCAGGAGACTGGACGGAAGTACTGCAAGACTTGACGGATAGAAGGGATCCGGAGATCGTCACGTGATGAGCAGGGCCCGTGGGATCTATCAATCTCATGCTTCGGGGCAGCCGCTAGAGTCTGGAGCCGTGCATCTCGCCGGCACTAGGGCCGTACCATCACATAGGGGGCCTAACTACAGGGCGCAATCCTGCCGGGCAAGCGGAAACATCGCCTCAGATGCATAATGGCTGCGGACATCACACTTCATACTTCGCCGACTGCACATCCACGGGCTCGAAGCTAGCACTCCTCCGTCCTTCCGCCTCAAGCATCTGCACATGCTCCGCCAGCACGAACGGCGAGCTGCCCGTCTGTCTCGGTACTGGGAAGGCGGTGTGGCACGCGCAGTACGTCCGCAAGGCAACGAAGAAGCCGTAGAAGTACGTGATATCGTAGAGATGGTCCCAGCCGCTCCCGGTTTCTACACCTTGGATCGCGCGCGCGAAGCCCGGTAGGACGGGCCAAAGGCCTGGAGAGCCCCGTGGGAGGGGAGGTTAGCATACGCGTCGACGTACAGTGCGCTGATAACTGGGAGAGCTGTGCATGGTGTGTCACGTACCCATCACCCAGGCTAAATAACCTCGCCAGTTGAAGCCAGAGGTGTACCAGTATGCGGAACTGCTGTTGGCGGTATAGAGATCGCCGAGGTGGTATTGACGCTTGCGGACTAGGAAGTAGTCGCTGACTACGATGCCTGTCATTGGCGAAAGGAAGACGGACCAGCCGGACAGGACCGTAATGACGGTCGTTGGTTTGGCGACGTAATTCCAGGGGCAGATGGCGATGGCGATGACTGTGAGCAGGTATGAGCCGCGGCGGATATGTACTGTGGGAGGATCAGCGATGCGACTTGTTACCCGCAAGGTGATGTTGAAGAAGAGGTTAGGTCGAAAGAGACGCAGCAGCGTGTTCTACGTACTCCATTTCGGACACAGCGCGGCCAAATCCATACCCGCACTCACGCAGTTGAGCACGATGCACAGAGCGAGTTAGCTGCACAAGAACCCCAGGCCGGCGAAGAAGGTGCCCGCCCTGGCACCGGCCGTAAGCGACTCTTGCTGGATGAGAAGGAGGAGCTCAAACGGATTCCAAACGTATTGGTCGTAGATCGTGGCAGATGCCGAGGTGATGAGGATACCGCATATGGCAGTCACGCAGATGGCGATGGGGGGCCGTCACGGCCTGGCCGAAGAGTGCGGCATTTGGTGTTCTTGCAAAGCGAGTCCGGTCGCTTTGTCCGAGGCAGCCGGAGGCTTGGGAGCCTACGATTGACTGGAGAAGGCGGGAAATCGGAGTCCTGACAAGTGGAGGCCGTATACGGCGTTCCATGACATGGCGGCACCGTGTTTGCTGGACGGCGTGTTGATGAGCTTCCCTGGTCCGTTGGCCGCGGATACAGCCCAGCCGAGGATGCCGAACATGGTACAAGTGATCATTACGAATGTGACCTGGCCAATGTCAGCGAGGCTTTGCTGCCTTCAGGCGTGTATTGCATACCCTGAACGGCGTCTGCAGCTTCTCCGGCGGCACCATCAAAGTCGGCGGAAAGATGACGATAAAGACGAAGAAGCTTATCAAACTGGCGGTCTCCACATTGGCAGATTCCGGGCAACGTGTTTGCGAGACGCACGAACTTCGGTCCAACCACAGCGCCTAGGATGATCTTCACAGCTTGCCCGCCCCAATACATCTGAATGCCGAGCCAGATGATGGCGGTCATGATGCGGTTCAGCACGGGCCAGAAACCGCCTCGCACGCCCCAGGAAGCCCGGCAGAGCACGGTGAAGCCGAGGTGCTGGTGAGAGCCAGGCCATCCGGAAATGACTGCTATGATCGCTGCGATGAGGGCGACACCGACGACGACGCCCATCGACTGCGGCACACTCAGGCCGAGACTGAGTAGCGAAGAGCCAGATGTCCATGCGGTAGTGTTGATGCCGGCAACGACCCAATAGCCAGCGTAGCCTTGCCAGTTCCAGGTCTGTCGGTCTGGTGGGATGGGGATGAGGTCGCGGTTACACCACTGTTTACGTGTATCAGCATAGTTAATCAACAAAATATGTCGGTCGTACACGTACGAAGGTATTGTGGTGGCCAGCATCCTCGTCTATAGGACACTCTAGCCGCTTGGCCCAGTACTTTACCTTCTCGCTCTTCTCTTGGGCCGGCCACCATTGTCGATATAGATCAGCCAGGCGCACGGTGCAACGAGTGAGCGAGGGATGTGTGTGCGGGTAAGACATGCCTGGTATTCTATGGTAAGAAACCCGCTCTTGCTCGGAACGCCGATGACCTGCCGACGGTGCATCCCTATCGTCCGGAATCTCAAGTCCTGCATGCTGATGGTCGGCCTTTCTGTCGTGGTCGTTACATGGATCGGCGACGTGCAGCTCCCCACCTTCAGCCCTCAAATGCTGCAGGTTCAGCCACCAAGGCTTATCGAGAAGGTACTTCATTGACACTTGCCACCTCTACCTCCTACTAGCAGCACCTGGGATATCTCGAACAGCCACATCGCGCACATCAACAAGCCATCGGAATACCTAGCGCAAGCATCTCCGCATACCACAGCAAGAAACAGCCCACAGGTCAGCCTATTTTAAGAAGACCAAGTAGACTCGTGGAGCGATAAACCTATCTCACAACGTCACACGCTGGACTCTTTCGAGGACGGTGTATATGGTTAACGGCCAGTGAGTCTGCGTGTCGCCGTCTATAGCACAATGGGCTCCGTCGGCGAAGCTCCATCTCCCTCCACCATTCCCGTGATCGACTTTTCTAGATGGAACGCCAGTACCTCCAAAGCAGAGCGACTGGCCGTGGCAAAAGAGCTGACAGACGCCTGCCGCCGAGTCGGCTTCGTCTACATCATCAACCACGGCCTATCCCAAGAGCTTCTCGATGAAGCCTTCGACACGAGCAAGCGGCTCTTTGACCTCAGCCTCGAGGAGAAGATGCAAGCCCCTCATCCCGACGGCCCAGAGGTGCATAGAGGCTACTCTTACCCCGGTCTGGAGAAAGTGAGCCAGTATATGGATGGTGACGAGCATGTGGGCGAGCAATTGCGGCAAGTGGGTGATTGCAAGGAGAGCTATGAGGTGGGCAGTGAGGAGAATGCGCAGCAGCCGAATGTATGGTTGCCCGAGAGCACTTTACCTGGGTTCAAAGACTTCACCACGAGGTTTTACTGGGAGTGCAACAAGGTCGCTCAATCACTTTTGCAGGCGATGACGCTGGGAATCGGGCTTGATGATGCGGAGTACCTGATCAAGTACCACAGTGGCCATAACAACCAGTTGAGGTTACTGCACTACCCACCCGTGCCGGCCGCGCAATTTGAGAGCCAGGCTGCGGCGCGAATGCCGGCGCACAGTGATTGGGGCAGCATCACACTGCTGTTTCAGGACGACTGCGGCGGGCTTGAGGTGGAAGATCCGAAGACGCCCGGCAAGTTCGTGCCAGCTACGCCTATGACAGGAGCTTGCGTCATGAATGTAGGTGATCTGTTGATGAGATGGAGCAATGGTGAGTAGGAAATCGGGCCGCGAATCAGGCCTGAGCGTTACTGAAACATAGTACAGATTACCTCAAGTCAACGCTCCACCGCGTGACACTGCCGGCACTCTCCGATCGCTTCGAAGGCGACCAGCGCGTGACACGCGCTCGCTACTCGATACCATACTTTGTCAGCGCAGACACAGAATCGCTCGTCGAGTGTTTGCCGGCGTGTACAGACGCACAACACCCGGTCAAGTATGAGCCCGTCACGCAGGACGTTTACCGCAAAGTCAGAGCTAAGCTGCAGTACCCGACAACCAAGCCGGTGACCGCTGCTGGATGATCTCACAGGCATTAGGACCTGAGTGCGAGCCGGTAGGGCAGGCGCCAAGCATTGTGCAGCACCTACCACGGAGAGCATTACTTGTCTTTCTGGGCCAGAAGGCGGAAGTAAGGTACTCATATTAGCACACCAGCCTTGGAATGCCACTCCCACGTGAAGGTCAGATGTTTCACCCCTTGTGCACATGGATAGTGCACATGGATATTGCACAAGGAAAATCTAGCGCCTTCGCGAGCGTTGCTGCTGCTGCGAAGGCTGCGGACAGTCCCTCTGAATGTGCCCTTTCTTGCCACAACTGTGACACGTGATTTCCTTAGTGTTCGGAGACCCGCCAGTGTTGCCCGATATGCTGGTGAGCTGATTCAGCTTGACGTGCTTTTTGCGGCGCTCATCCGCAAGACGAAGCGCTTCAGCTTTGTCAGCTTTCCTCTTGGTTCGTCGCTCTTTGCGGGCCGCCTCGCCGGCTTCCTTGCGAGACTGCGTGATAAGAGCTTTTGCGCCGGTCGGGTCGTTATCGTCATCGTCGTCCTCGTCTTCAGCATCGGAGTCAGACTCTGAGTCGTCGGAAGCGGAATCGGAAGATAAATCCGGATTTTGTTGTTTCTAAAAAGACCAGTAAGCTTGAACACCTGAAGGTCGTCTTCTCAGAGTATCAACATACCTCGACTACCTTGTTGAACTTGCCGAAGCTCCTACGACCCGCAATGCTTGGCCTGGTTGCCTCCGTCCCTTCCTCCTCTGACGAGCGTTCTTTTGCTGTGCTGGCGGCATCCAGCATTGAGTAGCCAGCGGACACAACAAGGAGGGGCGACTCCGTGGCCGATGTTTGCGGTTCCTTGAAGCTGAGATACCATTTGCTCTCCCCTCTATCCGCGGCCTGGCGCTCCAGTGCCGCTGTCCGCTTCTGCTCTTCTGCCGCTAGTGCCTCTTGCACTGCCTGCGAATCCGACCGTGGTGCCGACGACGGCGTCGAATTGTATGATCCTGTGGAAAGCCGTTGTTTCTTTGATGGTGGCTCTGTTGGCGTGCTTGGAGAGGACGACGGGGACGCTGATGCTCTTTGCATAAACTTCATAGTCGCCAGTCGCGAAGACATGGCCTTCGGCTGTCGGTTTGGTTGCGCCATCTTGGACTGTCACGCTGATCGTGGTGCACACGGAACACTACGCAGAAGCTGTTCCTCTCCTTGGAAGCGTCAACGTAAGGTAGTGTTCATTCGTTGGAGGAGAACAAAGCGAGGAGGATACAGTACATTTGGTCTGCAACGGAGCCTTTCCGCGCGCACGACAAACTCGGCCTCCCGGGCCCGGGGATCCTGTTCTCAGACGCGACTCTAAATACCCTACACTCAATCGTTTGACGGTGTGTATCTATCAACAAGAATATAGCCGTCGGAGTCCTGCAGGCTGCAGAGTCTGCGAGACTTATCATCAATGGCCCCGGTCTCTCGATGCGTCGGGCGTATAATCGCGACCATGGCGAGGGTACTTGGCGACATCCAATGAGCTCTCGTGGCGTCCAGCGAGGCAACGAGGCTGAGCAAGGCTTGCGGAGCTGCGATGTACCTTACCTAGGGAGGTAGGCTTCTGAAGGCTTTCGCTTGCAACGTGCTCATCTATTCCTAATGCTGATATCCATCCATCAATACTGCCACTATCACACTTGAGGCAACACACCCCCGGGCCTGCTCTGGAAGCGACGTTCTGTACCTTACGCCCAAGCGGCCCAATGTGGCTGATTAACACGCGCAAGATCGAGCTCGAGAGCTTCTCCACGAGTTCAGTGCCCCCGTACGCTATTCTTTCGCACACTTGGGGCGATGATGAAGTCACATTTCAAGACATGCATACTCTTCCGCAGACTATGTCCAAAAGTGGCTTCGCTAAGATCCGTTATACTTGCGAGCAAGCGCGCGACGACAACCTCGTATATGCTTGGGTGGATACCTGCTGCATCGACAAAAGCAGCAGCGCAGAACTCCAAGAAGCAATCAACTCGATGTATCGTTGGTATGCAGAGGCTGAGGTGTGCTACGTCTACCTGGAAGATGTCATTGGAACTTGCCCGCGAGTCTACGAGTGCGGCGGCAGTGATGAGCCGATTCGCTACGCACACTATACGAGTCGTGGGGGATTCCGACGTGACGTCGACGAATGCGAATTCTGGTACAGTGCGCTCTCGGCTTCTGTGTGGTTTACTAGAGGCTGGACTCTCCAGGAGCTCATCGCACCCTCACGCGTGGAGTTATACGGAAGCCAATGGAATCTCATCTCGACAAAGCTTGACCTGTCGCGGACACTGTCCAAGATCACTGGCATCAATGCTTCCGTCTTGACAGGGGACGTACACCTGTCTTCTATCAGTGTCGCCAAACGCATGTCCTGGGCTGCGAGACGGCATACCTCGCGGATCGAAGACCGGGCGTACTCTCTGCTGGGCATATTTGGTATCAGCATGCCGATCTTGTATGGCGAAGGCGCGGATGCTTTCACACGATTGCAGCAGGAGATAATCCGAGCCAGCAGTGATCAATCCATCTTTGCTTGGTCATCAGCACGGTGTAGCCGTGGCCGTCTGCTGGCGGAGTCTCCTGCATGTTTCGCGAATGATGCTAACGTTGTGTGCTGGGGCAGACCTGACCCATTCGAAATGACGAACCAAGGTCTTCGCATCACAGCACGGCTTATACACTGGACGGGACATGAAGAGTTGGCTGTAGTCCCGCAAGCTGGACAGCTCCAAACTGAATACGAAACTGCAACTTACCTAGCCCTGCTGAACTGTAGCTATGAGAACGATCTCAGAGGTACACTAGCGCTTCGACTCTCACCATATGGCGGCAACGGCGAGTATTATGTCTCACCCGACTGTGAAGGAGACCCGGCAAACATTGAGGTCGGGTCCAGCCGCCTGGCTTTCGTCTACCTTGACCTCATGCCGGCAGCCGAGAAACAACGTTTGCGGATCACAAAAGAACGAGAGTCCCGTCAAACATATCCGAGGTTCTGGCTTCGTGTCTTCACCGACTGTCACATTGAGGACCAAGTATGCGAAGTCGTTCAGTACCGCCCGAGGGATTGATGGGATACCGACGCCAGGATCATGATGCTGGACCGTACAGACGCTGAGAGCGCCCGCGGATATGTATCGTTTCGCTTGTCGTGCGGTGCTCGGATTGCACTGATATTTGGGTACGACACTATGCGCGAGTCAAACCAGGTGGCCAGAATCCGACCAGGCGTCATGGCATGGTGCCATGAGCTTGACGAAACTCAAAGCCCATGGCCAGATTGGGCTAATGCGGCATTGCCCGGGGCGATGACCTCTATCGGGAGTGCTCCAGGCGAATACGGGATGACGGTTTGGATCGAGTCGCAGACCATCATGGCAGCCCAGGTGTACTTCGTCAACGTGTCTTTCCGGGCGGACCAGATTGAACTGGAAGCGATCGAGCAACCAGGAGGGCAAGGCGCTGCACCTTCGCCAAAGCAAAAGTTGCGCACGTTGTCACTGATGTCTGCGGACCGCTCCGACACCCACGTTCCTGCAATGCCGTGGCATGATGGACTAAAATACGCTCTCGCCACAGATGACGGGCTTCACCACCGGCTGGTAGACATCAGCCCCCCAAAGTCCGCTGCGTATCTGCGGGCCGCCATCTGCTTTGACTTTCGCCTGCCAAAGAATGGTGAAGGGTACACCATTTACCTTACACATCCATGGCAAAAGGAGCACCATGACGCGCTTAGCGACTCGCAGCTGATTGCATTGCATACTGGGGATGTGCCGCGGCGCCCAATGTTGTTCATACGTCAAGCCGGGATCATGGATAACGGGCTGTCGGGGTTCGAAGGCTTGGAACTCAAGCAGCTTGCGCAGCACAGATGGGTGTTCGTTACCATGGAGGCATGGAGTTCTCGCCAAGAGTTCCGCCTTATCGACATAACGAATGTCAACTCTGCTGAGCAACTGAAGGCGGCGATTACGCGGAATCTGACAACGCCAAGTATCTACACACTGGCACTGAGCGCACTCGGGCCAGAGCTCATGTTGTTTGAAACCGGGAAACACACAAGCACTAGCGGTGAAGCGCTCATGAATGCGATGATGCAAAAGAGCGGTTCGCATGAAGCACAGTTGCTCGTGGCCACCATGACCGCGAGGGAGCGAGCCGGTACAGTCGTGGCCAGATATGGCGATCGGCACATTACACTGGCCCCTTCCCTAGCACCGCTCGTCCATCGTAGGATCCTGGATGTGGAGGGATCCAGATCAGATCAATCGGATCAGAGGTACAGGTTTGTTGATCTGTTGAAGACCTGGATCCGAAAGTCTCGATCTGGACATATCTGATCTGGCTAATGCTACGCGAGTGGCTACGGCCTTCCGTATTGGAATGTTCCGACGCCTACACCCAGCGGTCAGGTGGCTCCTGTTACACGAAACTCCTGGTGCGTCAAACACGCAGTTCATGTGAGCGCAGTCTTGTGATCAAGAACAGGCTCGTTGTGTGCTAAGCCAATTAAGCATAGCGCTAGCGACCAGCTAGCGTTTGCATATCGTAACCAGAAGGTGTGCTATTGTGATCGCTAAAGTTAAGACAGGCTCTCGGAGACCTAGCTGAAACTGCCCGGGAAGCCTGCACTGTGGCAGTATAGCGGGCTTCCGTAACAAAGCAAACATAGTGGAGGGTTGAAATAACCCTGCGTATCAACGGTGTCAGATCTCTCTTGCCGCAGCGGTACCAGCCTCCCAAGAAGCATTCCACGAGTTCCATGGTCTTCAGCTTCCATGATCCAAGTTGCACTAAGCCTGGAATCTACAACAGGTACTGCTTCGTATGCTGGGGGCTGCTTAGGCTGTAGACCATCAGTGAGTCGTCCAGGGAAACTGAACATAGCGGCAAATAGCTAGATGTACAGCGTCATTGAGTTATTGAGTACCTGCCGTCATCAGAACGAGATACTAAATTGACTCTGACAGTAGATAGAGTTGCGACAACAACGCGACTTGTTCGGGTGGGGAGTGGTTGCGATAGGTACAGGATGGCCCAGCGGTGCAGCTGAACTTCACCGGTCTGTTACCTCCTGCCAATGGGCACCGATCCTCCCCCGGACCGCCGCGTGATACCTTGGGGTTTGTAGCACATTTCGGGTACCCATGGTTCTATGCCTATGCCTATGCCCACTCCCAGGCCCGGAACCGGATTGATTTGCAGTGCCCAGCGAGGCGGGGTCACGTGCCTCTCATCGTGGTTGCTATTGCTGTTGTTGTCGTCTCTGCGGTGCACGCCCTGCGCCCGTCCGTTGAGCGGTGTGTGGGCTACAGCCATAGGTTTGGGACTCTGTCTGGTAACTCTGGTAGCTCGGAATCCTTCCGCCCGCCGCTGCACGTCATTCGCCAACGATCGCGTCGCCTGAACTTTTCCGCCTGTCTTCGCGTATATAGCAGCGGCTTTGCAGCAATCCGATCCGAGTCTGTACTCAGCATGGCATACGAAGTGCTGCGTGCCGCGCCGAGTGCCGCCGGCTTCACACCACTGGACGAGCACCTGGAGCAGACCCCGCCGACCTTCTTTGGCGCAGCGAAGCCCGTCCTACACCTCCACTGTCCCAGTGCGAAGCTCTCCATCTCCAGCGCAGACCTCGCGTCACAGCCCGATTTCGCCGCGTTGCAACCGGAGAGCATTGCGTCAAGTGGGGACGAGAGAAATGCGCTGGTGGAAATTAGGGACGTCGATGTCTGGGTTACGTCAAAGTAAGCTGACCAGACGTCTCCGAGCCTATCGAAGACATATGTCCTGACGCGCAGACCAGACACTTGACCCTCTTCTCCAACCCCAAGTCGCACGGCATCCAGATCTTCTACCCAACAATCACCATTCACGCGCAAGAAGGCAACGCCGTGCTACTCGAGCTCAATCTGTCGGACGCCAACACCGCAGACGAGGACCTCGAATTCTTGCAACTGCGCATACTACCAGATGCCGTCGCAACAACTGCCCATGCAAACGGACAAGCCAATGGCGACAGCTCCGTCCCACCGGTGAAGGCACTGTACGACGCCATCTCCGCCTGCCAAGAGCTGAACCCAGACCCGAACCCGGAGGGTGATGGGGAGGAAGGTGGAGTAGGCGGCTTCGACGAGACGGCGCCCGGAGCGACAGGATGGATCACGAGTGAGAACATGGCCGACTTCATGGACGAGGATGGCAACTTTAGGATGCCCGAGGGCGCGACGCTCATCGAAGGGGACGAGGAAGATGTGGGTGCCTTAGGAGCAGGTGCTGGGAGGACACGGACGGCAGATGAGGTGGACGCTGAGGACGGAGCGGATGATGGCGCCAAGTGGCAGCGGACTGGTTGAGAAGGTCTTGGTCCGTGCGGTCGAGAGGCCGTCGGCAGAACCGCAAACTGGCTGCTACACCTTTGACAGCGAGCTCATAGCACCAACGGAACCTCGCCCTCTCTCCCGGCCGCTCCTGACTCGCACTAAGGCCGAGGTTCACCAGCAATACGACCGTCCGACGCTTTCCAAGTCTCAGCTCAAGCTCACCGGCTGCGACAGCGTCTACAGAGCACCTGCAGACACATCACCGCACTACTCCATGCCACCCAAGGGCCTGGCCGTCGTCCTCGCGGTCGGCAATACCCTCCGCTTCGCGAGCTCGCGGCGATGTGCTGAGATACAGTGCTTGAAAGAAGCTCGCGTGTGCGCATCGCATCATCGAATGCCGGGTTTCGCCGATCGCAAAACCAACCTATGTATTGTGGATGCTGCGAGATCATATCCCACTCTACCACACGAATGTCAAGATACCCAGCCATGACCCTCACGTCTTCAGAAACCCATCCGAATCGTAAAGGCTCCTCGGCGTATTCATGATACTGCTCGGCCTCACTGCATCCAGCACAGGCATCTGCAACCTGCTCGTCGGGGTCGCCAGCAAGGCTTCACCATCACCATTGAACCCGGCTTTCTTCGTCGGCGTGGTTATGCTGATGGGCAGCAGCGGACTGCTGGGCGCGAACGAGAACTCCGGCCTGCGCTCCCAGAACTTCTCGCCGTCCTCCCATACATTGCCCGTTCTGCTCCCACCCGCACTACCAGACGTTGAAGACGGCGGCCCAGGCTCGAAGCCCGCCAACGCGCCATCGAGCCGGCGGTCGAGCCCCGTCATGTCGATCTCATCCAGTGCGCTCTTCACCTCTAGCCCTTCATCTTCGTCCGCCCCATACCCTTCCTGAGCTCCCGCGCCGGTATCCACTGCCGGTCCGCCAAAGTCGAAATCGAACAGGTCATTGCAGCTCTCACTCAACACCGGACTCCCAATCCACGGTAGCAGCGGGCTAGCTTCGCGCGTGAGCCGCGTGTAGCGTCTGCTATTCCGCGTCGTGGTGTCGATCTCGCTGTTCATGCGACGGAGCGCCATGGCGTTCTTGAGCACGCTTTTGGCGGGTTCGCTACGCGGGCCTTGTGGGGATGTCTGCTTGATGTGAAGCGGGGAGCGCATGCACATGATAGGGTCGACGTACGTTACAATGGCAGGTAGATTGGCAGGTGGCGCTGGGGCGTGACGGAGAGGTTGCAGGTGTGGTGGTAATACGGCAGTGGGTGCTGCGCGCTGGCGCCGACCTTGAGGTGTCGTCTGCGGCTCGCTCTCCCGCGGCGGTGCTAAGATGGGCACCGCGCTTGGGAAGCCCACGGTGACTGGATCTTCTGGAATGGTGGCCATGATGGCACTGGCATTCGCACTGGTGAGCTTCTCCGCGCTCCTCATCGTCCGAATGGTGTTGGTACGCGGGCTCGCTTTTGCAACAGAGGGTGTCTCCTCCCGCCCGAACAACGTTTTGAACCCTGCCGGCATCGACTTGGGCGAACAAGGCGGCGTATCTGGCAGATCGCCGCCGTAGCTGGTTGGTCGGCTACGAGGGGAAATATGCTCGTACTTGTCATCGCTACACGGCCCGCCCATACCGGCGGCGACCGCGAACGGGAAGTAAGAGGTTGAGCTGCGCTCGGGCTCGGGCTCCGGGCTGTCATCAGGCCACAGCGGGCTCGCTGGGTCATACTCTATGCCAGACTGTTGCAGTATGGGCAATATCATGGGCCAGGCTGGATCGTACTCCTTGTCCTTGCTGACTGGTAACGGCGGGCTGGAGGCGAGCATCATCTCCTCGTTTTCCTGCTGGCCGCCGTCTTCCCGCTCGTCATCAGACGACATGTGCAATGCGAACGGCGACGAACTGCCGTCGGGCTCATCAGTCGAGGGCCGCGAGAGGCTGAACTCCGGTACCGGCTGGCTGAGCTGGATGCCAGAGAGCGTCGCTTTGCTCGGCGAAGGGAAGCTGGGTATGCTGAACACTGAACTCCGATCAGACTGTCGTGACGCCGTCCGTGCCATGGGTGAGACGGACAGCTGGGAGTCCGAATGCTGGGTTGGCAGCCCAGTGTGACCGTGGTGCTGCTCCTGATATGCCGTCCATGTAGACAATGTCGGCGAGCTCGGCGTCAAGCTCGCCCTGAGTGTTTGAACGCGCAGATTCTGCTGATGAGCCAGCGAGTTCGCGCTGGGCGGTCGGCTTAACTTGTGACCGTTGCTCACGAACCTCACACCTCTTACATTGCCTTGCGGATATTGTGAGTCTTCACTCTCCTCCTGGATGCCACACATGATACTCGGGCTCGTCGGTCGGCTCCGTGGTGGACCGAGGATCTGCGGTGTGAGCGTGCTGATCCTGACGCAGTTTTGGCGCCTGTGTCCTTTGCTCCCCTTGGCATTTGGGCTGCCCTTCAATGCCGAGGGCTTCGCAAGTGGAAGGCTTTGATCCCACTGGAAGGGGTTACCGTTGCTGCTTCGGCCGGAGTTCTGCGTAGACTGCGAAGCGCGTCGCGAGGGTGTAGTTGTGTTTGACACGGCATTAGCTTGAATGTCTCGCAAAACAGAGGCTGGGACTGTCGATGTCTTCCTCCTCTCGGCTGGAGAACCGTCTGCGGAAACGCTGCTTTGCCGGGAGGGTTTCCGTAGCGTCGTGATCTTCTGGACGCCACCACAAGCATTGCCTTTGAGCGAGCTGAATGACGAGACACGGCTGATACTCACGCGGTCCGCTGTCGCGATCTGCGGAATCGAAAGTCTGTTCCTGCCACTGTCTGTGGACGCTATGCTGACTGAGGACAAACGGCGGTCGTTCAGACTATCGTTGCTGTACCGCGCGATGTTGCTTCGGATGGATGCATGATTCCTCGGCAAAGGCGCCACCGCATCTACGCCTGAGTGCGGCATATCCATAGGTCTCGGACCGGTGATCCGAGGGTTCTGCCACTGCCTGTTCATCACACTCTTGAGCTGCGCGCTCTCGTCATCCCCTACCAATTGCTCTATGCTTGGTGAGCCAAGCCTCTTGCTCTCGTCGTCTCGCATCGTCAGAATCGGGCTAGTGATGAGGACGGAGCTGCTCGCCGATTCCTGGCTCGAGGATGACATGCGTGATACGCACATGCCTTGGCGGTTGCTCTCATCGCTATTCGTTCGGTGTGGCGCTATCACCGGTAACGGTGGTACGGGCCCAGATGGTGGCCTGCTCGGGGGCGCGCCCAAACTGATTGATCGAGTGTGCGTTTGAGGCCGGTTGGGCCGGGCTGCTTGGCCGAAGACTGGAATTTCGGGTATCGGGACGAGCAAAGCGCCCACTGACACTGACCTTGGCGGTTTCGGGCGGTCATCGTTGGCGATTGATGCGCCATACATCCCAGGCGAGCGGATGGCGAAGCAAGGTAGAATATCCGGCTTGGGGCTACCTGGAGCCGTAAATACATCGTCACCTCGCTCTGCAGGATGGACCAGAGTGATGGTCTTCCGAAAGCCGGACTTATCTGAGCTCCTAGACTTGACCGGCGTCATGACTAGCTCGGGCATGGCAGGCGATGGCGACTTGGTGGCTCTGCTCCTGGGACTCTCCATAATGGCAGACAGGTGCTTTAGCCTCTTGAGATGTATTCCACGTTGTCGAATGCGCTTCGGTAGCGAGATCGAGTTCCTCTTCCTCTTGTCTACATGGGGAACAGATTCCGCTTGGTGTATAGTCTCGTTCGACGAAAGCGCGCCCCATCCCGCCCTCGCGTGCAGTGGTAGAAGACTTCCACGGCGCGCCACGCTCACTGGGCGAGGTACCTCACCAATCTCTTGCACTCGCGTCGCTCGTACTGGCTCGCTGCTGTCCTCTATCTCCGTCACTGCTCGTCGATGCTCCGCCCGCTTCCGTACAACCAGTATTGTCACTACAATGATCGCAATGAATATCGCCCCTCCTACTCCCACCCCGATCCCGAGGTAGAGCGAGCTGCCGGTAGCTGGCGCCGCTGCGCTCTGTACTGAGTCCGTTGCCGAATGCGCCCGTCCTGTAGAGTCCGAGTCGGCGGCTGCGTGGCGAATTTGTAGAAGTTTCGGAGACCGCCATGTTGCAGCAGTAAAACTGAGGCTACCAGGTGCGGATGGAGCCATGATTTGCCGTTTTGTAAGTATGGGTCCGAGATACTGTCGTCGCGGTCACCGCCGGGATCCTGGGTTTGCTGCGTATCGTCTCTGAACCCCCCTTTCCATCCTGCCTGACGGTACACACCACGGTAGCCTCGGAGTCTTCTAGGCTTGACAGTAGTCCTCCTAGCCACGTCTATCGTGAACCACTCCTCCATGTTATGATCGTTCCGCGCGGCATGCGGCCCGTTGCTACAACAGGCAGTTACAGGAATGCGGCGGTCTTCTTCGGTAGATTGGCTTGGCAGAAGAGGCTCACGTCGACGGACATCTTGAGAAAGAGAACAACCCAGAAAGCAGGAAACATAGCACTAGTGAATTCTTCGCCCCCATCTGAAGCAGGTTGTCTGACGGGGGAAGCTGAATGCGATCAGGGACGCCTTGAAATAACACCGCCTACCTTGATAGATATGGGTTCAAAAACAGGAACAAGCACTCCTGTTTCGCGCTGCACACCAGTGGACGGGTGTGCTGGGTATACTACGGTTACTACTGATGGGGGATAGTGAGGTCCATGTTTGGAGATACCGCGAAGCTTCAAGAGAGGAAGTGGTTCCCACTCTTCGCCATGGATTATTATGAGGACTGTGTGTGAGGTCTTGCCGCGACATAGTGGTGATGATGATGAAGGTGATGAAAGGCGATGATGAGACGTGTCCAGGAAAACGAACATGAAGACGTGATCGCGAGCCGCGTTTGTCATCACCGCGGCTACAACTAGCCGCCATTGCCGTTGTGGATGCTCCATGTTGCGTTACCTGAGCTGTTACAACGATCTCCAGGAACACTAATCGATAACAAAACGAAAGCAGAGGATCAACCAGGCAAGATGGTGATGAGAACCGAGAGACAGTCGCCCGAGGACAGCTCGATGAAGAATGGCGCATTCCGCGAATACAACACTCAGCCGCCAAAGGAGACGCAAGTCATACCGCTTTTCAGTCTGAAGGGCAAGACGGCCATAGTCTCTGGCGCGGGAGCTGGCATTGGCTTGCAGGTCGCCCAAGCCTTCGCTGAAGCCGGCGCCAACGTGGCCATCTGGTATCACGGCAACAAGAAGGCTCTGGACCGTGCCGCTGAGATCGAGGAGAAGTATGGCGTGAAGTGTAGGTAGTAGATCTTGTTTGCAATTGGGAGACACTGTGCTAACATTGTGTAGGCAAGGCGTACGCAACCGACATCACCGACTATGAAGACACGAAGAAAGTCATCAACGAGATCGCTAGGGACTTCAACGGTCGGCTTGACATATTTGTCGCCAATGCTGGTATACCGTGGACTCAGGGCCGGATGATCGACGGTGAGCTCTCCCACTACCACAAGGTCGTATCGACAGATCTCGACTCCGTCTTCTACTGCGCCAAAGCAGCAGGTGAGCTCTTCCGGAAGCAGTACGTAACCGGTGTCAACATGACGGGCGAGGCGCTGGAGAACTACAGCTACGGCAGCTTCATCGCCACAGCGAGCATGAGTGGCCACATTGCCAACATTCCAAACCTGCAATCAGCGTACAATGCTGCGAAAGCAGGCGTGATTCATCTCTGCAGATCGCTGGCTGTGGAGTGGGTGAAGTTTGCAAGAGTCAACACCATCTCACCTGGCTACATGGCGACCGAGATATCTGACTTCGTGCCGCCGGAGACCAAGGCGATCTGGAGGAGTAAAATCCCGATGGGCCGGGAAGGTGAAGCGTTTGAGCTGAAGGGAGCGTATTTGTACCTGGCTTCCGATGCATCAAGCTATACGACCGGGACTGACATACTGGTGGACGGAGGCTATTGTGCGGTATGATGAGTGTTGACACGCTGTATCTTTTGCGGTGGTGACTACTTAGTTTGCGGAAAGCACTCGTGCGCTCCGAGCCTTCTTTGAGCTGCCAGCCGGTGCAACAACGCCACATCCCCTCCAGCGCAGCATTCGCCCCATGGCTTTCCACCGCTGCCCCGTGTCCGTCGTCTACTACCTCAGCGTATCGATTGGTACACCCTGCCCGCACCCAAATCTCGCCAAATCCTTCCCGCCTTAGCCGCAGTCAAGCACTCCTCCAGCAGCTCCTTGATTACGAGGTTCGCCGAATCGTACATATCGCCGTCGTCTCTCGCCTCGAACGTGAGCTTCGCCAGATCGAACCGACCAGCACGCTGTACCGTCCGCATCGCATCGCTCATCAGTCTAAGCTCGGTGATGGTGACCGCACTTTTGAGATCTGCCGTGAACGCTGCCATGAACATCTGCTCCAAAGGCGCCACGGCGGCCAAGTTGGAAGCCATGGCACCCAGAACAGACACCGCAAACTTCCCGATCTGGATGTCGACTTTCTCCTTGCTCCCCTTGCTCAGCCCGAAGTCAACCACAAGGTTTCCCACCGCCTTCGCCTCACGGCCATCCAGCGCTTCAATCCACGTGAACGGCACCTACCATGACTGGTCGTCGCAGATGGTAGCGCGGAAAGTGTTGACGGCGTAGTAGATCGGTTTGGCTTCTTCGCGGATCTGCTGGCAGACTCCCAAGAGTGCTGGCTTGCGCTCGGTTGGAAGGATGATGTCGCTCGGCTGCGAGAGGGCGAGTTGGTAGATGTAGTCTCTGATCTCGCGCGGTATAGTCTTGAGCTGCTGGAACAGCTTGTCGGCCGTGGCCCTTGATTGCTCGGGGATATCCATGTCTTGGGGGTGTGTTCTCGTGGACGTGCCGGTTATGTTGGGGTAGTCGCTTGTTCAACGACGAGGAGCTCAGTAACTGGATAAAGGATGAGAAAAGAAGATGTCGGCAGCTCGAAGCTTGAAGTGTTGGGTGTTTCTGGTTCTTGAAGTTTCGACAAACGGGAGACGTGTCACCCCAGCGGGAGGCTGCATTCACACGGCGAGGACGGCTACACTGTCTGCTACGATCCGCCGCTGTCACCCAGTGGAATATTAGCTGGGAAAGAACGGTGGCGCATGGGGGCATGGACATTACGATGCTTTAGCGCGGTCTCTCTTTCGGCCAGCCGAGTTCATGCTGCCTACTGTTTCCCACTTCTTGAGTTTGAAGACCGCTTTAGCAGAGATCCAAGCAACCTAGGAGGCGGCTACCATGCAGCAGCAACATCGCACATACACTCTCACTCTATGCGCCTACTTTGCGCATATAATCCTCTCTGTAGCTCCCACCACCACCACCACCTCCTCACTGCTCCCTCAGCAGCCCTTGCATCTTTCCCGTCACAAGCTTATAGCCCGCCGCCTCGCCCACGGTCAGACCTTCATACTCGTCATAATCCAGCCAGCCCTGCAAGTCATCAAACCACTGATCCCTCAACTTCTCCACATCCTTGACACCCCCACCCAACAGCCCAGCATCTTTCGCCAGATGCTTCATGTCCGCGGGTGAAACCATGAAGATCCGGTCAGCGCCAATACCGCTCTCCGTGATAGTCTTGGACAGGATAGCGGTGGCGGTCACCGTCCGACCATCACGATCAAGCTGCGTACGGAGACTCTCAACATCGAAGAAGGATCGTGGGTCCAGGCTGATGATGAGCTCAGGCACCAACACCAGATACGCACGGTTGGTGTTGCTGAGCCATGCAAGCAGAGTCTTCGTATCGCCATCTGTAAGCTCCGCCTTGAAGCTATTGTTGGCGTAGAACAGCGGCGCAGCATCCTTCTCCGCCTTGCGACAAGTGCGCACGAGCGGCGGGCAGAAGAACCAGCTGCGGCGCACAATGGTGTTGCTGTGCAACTTGGTGTTCGTCACTGCATGCTCGCGAATCGGGATGGGCTCCGGATATGTGACGACGTAGGCGTAGATTTTCTGCCTGACTTTCTTTGGGAGGGCTAATAGTGGCGAGGCGGTGGTTGGCGAGGAAGGCGCGCCGGTTCTCAGGAGCTTGAAGTCGTCGTAGAAGCTGCGACATGTCCTAGTCAGCATTGGCTGGTCTGAGTAGCAGCGCGACCGGCAGTCTGACATGTGATGCTCCTTTACCTCGTACACCGTAGTATCGCACTGGCACTGGCTCATCGACTCCACGCCGTCAGGTCCCGGGTTGATCGAGGCTAAGGTCATGCGCGCCAGGCGTTGGTCGAACGGCAACGAGCGCAGGTAGGCCGCGTCCTGTCGGCCTTGAAGCGCCATCACAATGGAGTTAAAGATGGTAGCCACGGGTTGTGGTGCTGCTTACTGTAGACGTCTCAAAGGTAGTTTGCATCCGATTGCGCTCGATGGAGGTGGAAGTAGAAAGCAGGATTCGCGCGGAGCAGGTGGCAAAGGGTGAAGTGACGTCGAACAGAAGTGGCACATGACCCGATGAAATCAAACATGTTCTCATTCAGATCTCGTCTCCGTTGCCTGGCCAATTCCTCCCTATGCAGTGGTATCCAACGAAGGAAGCGCTCAAAACAGATGTAAATGCAGGCCATACATGGCAAACGAACGTGTCAAAATGATGCAACCCTTCAAAGATACCGGCGACTGTTCCCTAGTCGCTCAAGTCGGGATTGGCAACGAACAACCGCACACCACTCATAGTTGTAGTCCGGTCGTCCACGCTGCCTCTCCGTCTCAGCTCATCGGAGGTCTTGCGGTGTTGCTCAACCGTAACAGTGGCCCGCGACGGAGGTAGCCCGCCAATACCACCAAACTTCTCTTCGCGCTCGATACTGCTGCCGCTGCTTCCTTGGCCACCTGATTGCTGGAAGTAGTCGTCCGCCTGCTGACCGTACTGGACGGGCACTGGCGTCTCCTCTTCCATGAGATCACCCATGTTCTCCACCGGACTATGCCCATTCGGTGGCGTCGAGCCGTTGCTGTAGCCCGTGCCTGCGCTGAGGAAGCCACTGTGTGCCCTTCTCCCATTCGAAAGACTTGACCGCCCGCTACCCGTCCGTGAGTGGTATCGGTTGGCGTACTGGCTGCCTGGCTCCTCGTCGCTGTCGCCTTCGTCCACTTCACTCGCACTCAGCCGCATCGGCACACCCACACCACCCGCCAGGTTCGCTCCGCCAGTGTAGGTACTCGCTTTCGGTGCACCGTGATGTCTTATCTTGCTCCTCACTCCACCGACCATGCCTGAGCTGCTTGTGCTCGTCCGTCCGCCGAGCGGTGCATGCTTCTGGCCTCCAGCAACTTCCATGGCAGCCCGCATCTTCGCAGCCCTCTGCGCCGCGAGTATCCGTGGGTCCTCGTGCTGTGCTCGATCGCACCATACCGTGGCTTTCTGCTTCCGCATCAAGGCTACATATGATGTAGGTGATGCGGACGCCGTACTGCGCGAGGAGGTGGAGCGTCGTGGTGCGTTTGCTGCGCCGGTGAAGCTGGATGTCGTTGGAGCTCGTTGCAGGCCGGTATTCGTGCTCGTCGAAGAAGTGGAAGAGGTGGCGTTCGACAGCGTTCGCCGAGCCGACTGACCATACGCGGTTTGTTGCGGCTGGTTCATACCATACGCTGGCGAGCCGTTTGGCGGCATCCCTCCAGCGATGGATTGTGTTCGTGCGTACCCTTGCTCTGGTGCGTATTGCTGTGGCTGCTGAGGTATCACAGCATTGCCGTGACCAGCAGAGTGACCAGCAGGTGCAGCATGATAGCCTGGCAACGGTTTCCGGTGCGGCGCTTGCATGCTAGGATTCATAATCGCCGCTGACATGGCTATGTGGACCTGTTCACGTTCCTCCGTCTCAGAATTTTGCCCAGCGATACCTCCGCCAAGCTGTTCCTACGGAGAGTGCAGCGACGGTATAGGTTGGGCTGTCCCAGATATTACACTCGTCACTCAACCTGCCCACTTTCTATGCTCTTCAGCCTGGTCTGGTGTTCGAGACTGTACGGGCCATGCACAGTGAAAGCTTATTCACATGCAAGGCCAGGTACCGTCCGAGGCGTACGGCGGGGATGAGCGGATGCGGGAGCCGGGGGCCGGAAAGCAGGAAGTATTGCCAATGCTCGTGCTGTTGGAGTCGAGTGAAAGTCGTTCGGGTTGGTGTCGTGGGTGTTGAGCATGAGATATCGATAGCAACTCAGCGGCGGCACGTCCGGGCACCCTAGACTCCACCAAGGTACTGACACTCAGACACTGACGTGACTGACACAGACGCCGACGATACGAGGCGTGCGCCTCGCGCGATATGAAGGTCAACGCTAGCGGATTATCTCGACAAAGTTGAAAGTCCCCACAGCTGCTGCATGTGCTAGCGGCAGAACTGCTGGTCAACTCAGAACTTGGTCAAGCCTAGGATGTTTCCTGAACCTGCAGACTAGGTTGCAGTGGGTAGCCTGCACGCTCGCGATACCACTCGACGGCTATGCCGCTATGATCTATCGAACGGCCGTTCGTGTTCGGTAGATGGGGCTCGTGGGTTGTGAGCTTGACTCTGTGAGGTGTGTAAGCTCGTTGCCGTAGGAATGTCCATACCGTGGTGCCAGTCCAAGCCTATCACGAGCCGCGGCACAAGCACAAGTTCTGGGAAACTCACCCAATCTGAACCAAAGAAGAAGGTCCACCAGCACCTGTTCAATGCGCAAGGAGCTTGACAGACAGCTGCCAGGCTGCTTGCATAAGCGAAGTGGGCAGTGGAGATGAGAGTAAGACACGCTGACGGATATGATAGCCTGAGAACTTGACAAGCTTGAACGCGATGAACAAGGACCGAAAGATATGGCTCCCTGCGCTATATGTGAGGACTGATAATCATATAATGACCCTCTCCCGCAATTTCGCAAACGCGCAAACGCCTCAGTCGCACACCGGCATGACCAAGAAAGTTAAGAACCCCTCTGCTCCTCCAGAGTCCACAGGCTCCACCACATTACCATTGTCTCTCATTTCGATCTCGGATCTGAGCCTTCTGAGGGCTGGGAGCCTGGGACACGTCACGATTCCCTACCTTCATGGAAAGACGTCCAATGGCATGGTACGAATGCCGTTCTAGTTCTCGGCGCACGGCCATCGTGAAACACACCTGCTCGTCATCCTCGTGGCGGATCATGTCCACATGGACACAGGCGATGTCGCAATGGGTGCAATGATTCGGCCCTATTGTCCTATCGAAGATCCCGTAAATGCGTCTCTCTTGACTTGCACCACATCCACCAAATCTTCTTCGTGCTGTTCATCTCATCGGTCTGTCAGATTTGCGACGGTGCTCGGAAAGTCATGAAGCAAGCAGGGACTGGAGCTACAGGTATTCTCGATACTCACATCCTGGTTCCTTTCTCAAGCCACCAATGAAACGCCCACTCTCCTGATGCGCCCTTCCGGCATCCGACTCACCGAGGCATGCCGGGTCAGGCCACGTCTGCAGCCCCTCGGCCTAACAAGGAAAGCACGTCGCACGTTGGTCCCAAACCGGGTGTACTCTTCGCTTGATACATCCGAAATGGCCAAACGCATCCTTCATGATCCCACCTCTCATCACTCATCGCGCGAGGTGAAACCCTGCAGGTTTGGGTTTCGGGTCAGGGCCAGGAACACGGCTGCTATATGGAGATGCCGAGTGTGACACTTCGTTCCGTTCCGCGCATAAACGACGACGCTTGGCTGGAGGCCAAGAGTACTACGGTGCCATTGAAAGTTCTTGCTTCCCTGGGACCATATACTTTCTGCGTACGATCTATTGACCGCGACCTCGAGATGTACCATGTGGTGGCCTAGTCTCCAGAATTGGGCACGTGAAGTTTGTCCATCATCACCCCTCGGATTGCTCAACCATGACCTTAGCTCGTTCACACAGTATTGACTGCCCGGCGCCGCCCCGAACTGCTTCATGTATATGGGCTGCTGCTTCTGGAGATCTCTCAGCGCTAGAGTGAGGATGAGCAGCATGTTCGAAGCACCGCGTTGTAGAACTTACGACTAATCATAGAAAGAACGTTGCCTAGACACCCGGGCGGAGGGCGGACATCGAACACGTGCGATCACATGCTATCCAGGAATTGCGCTTGGGCGTGGTCAAACCTGTCATGAGACATGATCTTGGCATACCACAAACAAACATCATACCTCAGCTTCGCCGCCTGCGGAGCACGTCACGAAACACGGCATCCCGCCGATCTGACAGTGAAAAGCGACAAGAAACAAGTATGCAGACTCATCACACTTCCTCGCGAGGGCGAATAGTCTCTCATGAGTTGCATGACACGACCGACCACACAACATCGAAGTCTGAAGCCAAGATAAGCACCCAGGATTCGCTACTGCTGCAGCTTTCAGCCGAGCTCCGCAACAACATCTACAGCCTCGCACTCACGTCTGATGAGGAGATCAAAGTCCCTGCGGACGGCAGACTGGCTCGCCCGGCACTGCTCAAGGCTTGCACACAGATCATGCAAGAAGCGACTGGGTTATACTATGCTTCCAACAAATTCGTCCTCGAATTCACGCCCACCGATCTCTCGCCCGTCAAGCTGTGGCTACAAACCATCGGCACAAAAAACGCCATCGTCATTGACACATTGACAACCGTCTTGGACGCGAACAAGGAGGTCGTGCTGAGCGGGCGCAAGCAGAGTTCGAAGATCAACTATCAAAGGAAGTGGGATGATACGGTGGCTGCCCTGCTGGGTGGCGGCGTTCGTGGAACCAGCATACTGCTTCGTCATCCGCTGGCCATCAAGCCTTGTTCGCATTGCGGTGACTATCACGGGGGCAGGTGGCCAAGGTGGATGCGCACTCCTGTCACGGACATGAAAGCTGCCATTGATAGAGCCGAGGCAGCTTTGGCATAATGAGGAATATGCAAGATCCGGGACAGAGAGTGCGAGCATTGCCAGCAGCAATAAGGAGAGGAGGCGAGGTTAGAGAGATCTTGGTCGAATGGGCGATTGAAGCTTGCAAAAAAAGATACGTGAATGGGCGTGAGATCTAGCAAGTACAGTCATTCACTTCGTCCGGTTTCGAGTGAAAGCCACGGGTTGTGCCAATTTCCATCACTTGCGTAACTTTCCAGACACATAAAGTGATTTGGAAATACGACCTCGCCGTACCTTGCCCTGCACTTCTGGTATAGTCAGTACCCAACTGAATTAGCAACGAATACTCTGCGTGCAAGTCGGCCGCCTGAAGGAGTCGCCACTCAAGATGTCATCACAGAACTCGCCGCTGCTCAGCCTACCTCCAGAGCTCCGCAACAACGTCTACGAGATGGCACCGACTGTGCGCGAGACCATCGACATCGTCAACGACCCAAAGCCCGCTCTGCTGGCGTCATGCTCACTCATCCGTCAAGAAGCAAGCAAGCTGTACTACGCATGCAACCACTTCCTGCTCATCGTCGAACCCAACAACATGCAAGCCGTCGCATCCTCGCTTTACCTCATCGGCAGGGACAACACCAGCCTGATACGGGAACTAGCGCTCCAGATCGACGGCTCGGTCGCAGCGAACTGCTTCTTCACCGCCCGTGGAAGGGCTGAGGTGCGTTTCCAACCTCCAGAGGCCTGGGACGAGGCGGCGCGTTACGTCCTCGACGGTACTGGGATTGCAGTCGGTTCGGTGACCTGTGCGGCGATGGATCCGAGAAAGGCCAGCATGTTCGGACAGACGCATCTGAGGAGATACCTCGATCTTCCGTTCTTTCTGTACCTGGCGGTCCGAGGTCGCCTGGCCTATCAGGGGGAAGCGGATATGAGTGAAGCGCTGCAACGGGTGTCGGTTTGCTTGATGGAGGAAGCAAAAGGTGCGGTGGACATGCGGACGGCGCTCGCAGTCGGGCAGAGCAAGGATGAGTGAGCAAAGGGTGGAGGATGACATCGCGGAGGCCGCTGGGTTGTGTCTCTAAAATCGATGATGAGATGGACCTATATGCCTCTTTGTTCGTCTGAAATCAGCGAGTGCCATGCGAACGTGGCTCTTTCCACGTACTTAGCAAGTCTGCAACCAACGATCATAAGCCTCAGCTCGTTCTGAGTTGTTCCCACTCGTCTCATGATATGAACACACCGGGTACTGCAACCCGAGACACTTATTCTATTGGTCGAGACCGAATGGGTGCCGACGATCATGCAGATCAGTCATGATCATCTAACCCTAACCCTAACCCTAACCCTGGGGTATGTATTTGTATGCGTCATCGTTGATTGTTAAGCCGCAACATAAATGAACTTTCGCTGTCCGCGGTCCTTCGCAATTTGAGTCAACCACGACTCTGGTTTGAGGCAAGGCCATGTCACTCAATGATATCAAGCACATCGCGCTGGTGCTGTCCGGCAAAGGCGGTGTCGGCAAGTCCAGTGTAACTACCCAGCTTGCCCTCACCCTCTCGCTCCAGGGCTACTCAGTCGGCGTGCTGGACGTGGACCTTACAGGACCTTCGATACCGCGCTTCTTCGGCATCGAGAACGCGAAGGTACGGCAGGCGCCAGGCGGATGGATACCAGTGCCGGTGCATGACGCGCAGAAGCCAAGAGACGAGCAGAGTGCGAATGGACACACGACGGGCGACGGCGAGGCATCGCAACCCATCGGACACGGCTCCCTGCATTGCATGTCGCTCGGCTTTCTACTAGCCAACAGAGGTGATGCTGTGGTCTGGCGCGGACCCAAGAAGACTGCCATGGTGCGCCAGTTCCTGTCGGATGTCCACTGGGGCTCGCTGGACTACCTGCTTATCGACACTCCACCTGGTACTAGCGATGAGCACATCTCACTGGTTGAGACGCTCCTGAAAGAAGCGACGCCGGAGCAGCAGGCGGGCGCCGTGATCGTCACTACTCCTCAAGCCATCAGTATCAGCGACGTGAAGAAGGAGATCAACTTCTGCCGGAAGACTGGCGTCAAAATCCTGGGCGTCGTGGAGAACATGGCGGGCTTCGTGTGTCCCAACTGCTCGGAGTGCACAAACGTTTTCTCGAAGGGAGGTGGAGAGGTCATGGCGAAAGAGTTTGAGGTGCCCTTCCTAGGCAGCGTGCCCATTGATCCGATGTTCATTCGGCTCATTGAGGAGGGTAAAAGGCCTGTATACCCTGAAGGCACTGTAATCGACGGCCAGACGATGGAGACGAACGGCCATGCAGATGGCGTAGAAGACGTTGGCTTACTGGTGGAGAAGTACACGTCCTGTTCACTCTATCCGATCTTTGATGGAATGGTCAAACAGTTGGTCGGCGCGATTGAAACATGAAGCAGCATACATGAACAAGTGACCGCAACGGGTGCGAGAGTGGCCACCACGGCTCAGTAACGCAGTCATGCGCTTTTGTGCGGTTCGAGCAAAGCATACAATACTGGTATGGTCGCTACCGCACCCGTCATAAACGCTGTGCTTGAGCAGCCACACTGGACATGGATAGCCACTTTCGAGTCTTGAAGCCCAGAGCACAGCATCCACTTAGTCCGGCTCGCGCCAGGTCCGGCTCGCGCCATGGGCTCACGAATGCACCATTCGGAAGAAGCGACACAGGCGGCACATTCTCGGACCAGAACCTTTCGAAGAATATAAAGCATAAACGAAAATGCCATTCTCAACAGACATCCCGGCTGATGCAGTTGGTAGCATGTAAGTGATCCGTAAGCAAGCGGCGCACTCCGATTCGACGCTGACAATGCGACAGTCTCGCCCGTCTTCATTCTTGCGACTGGCCGAGAGCGAGAGACCTAGGTTCGAATCCTAGGCTGGGAGATCTTTTTTGCATCAACGTTTTGATGGCGGTGGCCTCTAAGGTGTACGACTCCCTGGTTGTCATGCTGCGTGCTATGCGAAGTTGAAGGGCATCCGAGTGGACGAAAGCCGAATGCTTGATCTTGCGACTATCCGATGCCTCTCCGGTTGCACGCAGAGACAGAGGTGGCCAATTCCCGGATGACCTCACACTCATACACCCGACTTTATATGTTCCTCTAGAGTTTTTACTAGCGACGCTGCGACACACGGCACGCGAAATCGTGGGTGCCGTGACCCGCCACGATGCATATCAGAGGACGGGTCAAATGAGCCGGCCCGTCCAGATCGGCGACGGTCCGTGCCAGGAGCTCAGTCCATGCTGTCGGATAGCCATACCGAGCTGACGTTGAGCCTACTCGGCATCTAGAATGCTGACACTCACGGCACCGGGTCCAAGCGGTCCGAACATCGGCATCCCGATCATCTCAACGTTCGTTGGTTCACGGCACCGCGACATTGACGTGGATGAGGCCAACGAAGATGAACGCAGCGACCCTACGGTTGTTTCACCAGCGTTTGTATGCCACTGCAGACAACGCAGTTGCCGTACTGAAACGCAGGCTTGGATATGCCCTAGTCATACTGTTCCGCCTCCCGGATCGCTGTCACTCAAGCGTGTATGCTGTTTCTGAAGGCCTCACTTCACAGCGTCACAGCCAAGAATATGCAAGCATTCCTCGAAAAGGTTTGTAACGATCGGCTTCCTTCCCAAAGCCGCCGATCTCAACAAACCGGGTTGCCAAGTCGCCACCGACCCGATACATATGCAGCTGCTGGGCGACGGGGAGTATGGTCTGCTCTCGTCTTGCGGAACCGATGTTTGTTGTTTTTCCCAGCTTATACCAGTCCGCCAAACCCCAATGTACAAATTCCGCGCTCATAAGTGCCAGCGTTGTATAGGAACCAAGGTGAGTTCTCGCTGCCCTCTCTTCCTCCCCTAGCCATCGGTCCTCTATCTGCCCGCCGTATTGTTACCGTGCCTACGAGCCGTCTCCGATCGCCTCAATCCCGATCGCCACACCGCTGGGTCTCCTACGACGCTTGGTGACAGAGCCCGTCCGCTCGTTGCCATGAAGCTCTATGGGCTCCTGTCACTCCTTTACATAGATGGAGCACTCTTGTTGCAAGGGACAACGGTCTTTGCATCGTCTACCTCCAGTAGGTGCACGAACGAGACCGACCATTGGCAGGCCCGGCTAACTGAGTCATGAAGGTTGTCCTGTTACCATGACGGTCTTTCCTCCCGACTACAGTGGCACCTACACACTGCCCTATAATAGTCAGCCATCGACGTCCGTGCCGGAACGCACAACCGTGAACTCAAATGCCGGGAGCACATCGTCCGGGAGCACATCGTCCGCAAGCACATCGTCCGCAAGCACATCGTCCAGTACAAGCCAGTCGTTGTCGAGAGATAGCACTACAGGATCGAATAGTACACTTTTCCTGTCTGGTACCTCTTCACCATCGTCCCTATCTTTCTCGACATACATATTCACCTCGGCATCCACGTTGGTCACAGCATCTATCTCCAGTCCAGCACTACAAGCTCACTCATTTCAAACTCTCCCATATCAAGCCCACCCATATCAAGCTCACCCATATCAAGCTCGAGCTTGCTCTCTGTACCGACGGTTACATCAGCATCAATAACGTCCGTCCTTTCAACGGCCGCCTCTTCGTCGTGGAGTAGCTCGTCTTCGTCAAATTTCGGCGGGACCGCTCTCCGAATACAGCAACATCGAGCTCGTCGACTAGCACCTCAAGCGTGCCATCGCTTAGCAGCTACTCATCGAGCGTCTTCCCATCGGCAACCACATCCACCTTATCTGTATGCTCGCTCAGCGCATCCGTGATGACCACGTCGTCATCTTCGCCAGTATCTGCGAGCAACGGTGGATCCGGCTCTTTAAGCATGACGACAAATACTAGCTCAGCATCTCCACTCCCGACAGCGACGACGGTTGCGATCTTCTCGTGTCCGGGTGATGATGGGCTCGACTACCTTGCTCCTGGCGGCCAAGCATACACCCTAGAGTGCAACGTTGACCACGTGGGCTCCGACATCTCCAGCCAAGTTCAGCCGGATTTGGAAAGCTTCGCCGACTCCTGCGGGTTTGTCTCTGGATGTGTTCCCATGTCCTGGCAGCCGTCAACCGAGCCATGCTATTTCAAGTCAGCTGTCGGTCAAGGAACGGCCGATGACAGCTGGGACTCCGCAGTACCGGTCGATCTCTCCTGCCCAGAAGCTGACAGCGCTCAAAATGAAGACTCGGCAGGCAGTACGTACGAAATGCTGTGCAAGAGATACTTTCCTGCGGCCACCAGTTCGAAAATGACGGCGGGCTCGGACTTTTTTGACTGTTCCTCACAGTGCTCGAACATAGCTGGGTGCATAGCATCGGTAGCACATTGGTGACCACAAGCATGGCTGCGACAGCACCGACGTAGTCTACTTCAAATTTAATAGCGCCCGCTTCTATGAAGAGGGCGGGAATCACTCCAACGAGCATAAGCTCGCCGACGCTCACCTATCCGCCTTCCTCGAGCGCTGGGTCAATGCGGAAGCGCCAACTTCTTCGACTATGGCCTCTGCGGCCAGCTCAAGCTCTTCCACGCTCACATATTTCTCTGCATTGACCGGTGTGTCAAGCACGAGCATAGGATCCTTCTGAGTCCTAAACTCACCTTCCCCGGCCGGCTTGAGCTCTTCGACGCTCACGTATTCGCCCGCGTTGGCCGCTGGATCAAGCACGAACACGGACCGTCTTTGACTACTATGGCCTCCGTCGGCGGCTCCTCATCGAGCGCAAATATGACTTTGACTTTCATGGCTTCTCCGCCAGAGTCGAGGTCCTCAACGCTCACGTACTTGCCAGTGTCCATATTCGGATCGAGCGCGGAGACGGAGACAATGTCAACTGGGATATCTGCCAATACTTGCCTAACGTGCTCTTATACTGGACCCATCCTAAGTCTGGTTGCAAGCTCGCTAGCAGCAAGCTTGCTATATGCAAGCTCACTGGTATTAAGCTCACTATACACAAGCCCACTTCCTCTGCGCTTACTATTATCGACTTCACTAGGCTCTTTATCTAGTGCACCTTCGCTTCACGACTTAACAGCTGTTCGACAGATCAACAGTGTCAAGCCGGAGCGTACGACTCAACCACCGGCTTGTGCTACGACTATGCCGATCAGGTGGATGCCACTGGAGTGGGGATCGGGTCACAAGGGCTCAGTACCGGTCTCGGAGGTGGTTCTGGAGGTGCACCGACGACCGTCGAACTGTTACCGTTTTACCGGTCACAAGTGGGCCATCGACGATTACCGTCATTTCATACTCAACGGCTCTCGGTGGTACCTTGACTTGTGCGGGTATACCCTTGCTTGCGACGTTGAGTACCACGTCCAACACAGGAAGCGCCACGATTTATATTGCATACACAATGACAGTTACGGCCAGTATGAGCTTCAATCCTTCGACATCACACGGAAGCAGCTCAATGCCAAGCTCCTCATCACCAAGCTCCTCGGCATCCTCGGTATTAAGTTCTAGTCGATCCTCGAGCCTCTTCACGGTAACGGTATCGACTATGAGCAGTTTACGAACGTTTGGCCGAACGGTTAGTAGTGCATCGGCGTTAGCGTCATGTGGCAGGCTGGTGAACGGTGTGGTGCAGGCGTGCGCGAGCCGGGTTGCTTGCATAGTAGGGTTGACGTGCTGAAAGGGCAGGATACCTATAGCATGTAGGCGAACTGTGGTACTGTACAGTATATCGGGTGCATGAGTGGCTGTTGTTGAGTCGGGACCGCTGCATGGTGCAGTCTGCTCGGTAACCCGAGGTTCTCTGTGCATTTTAGGGTGGAGATGCAAGCTGACACGCAAGTGCATCCATCTGAGCGTTTTTGCTCTCACCAGCTAGCATACATTACGATACTTTTACATTACCGCTCATTCGGCTCACGACCTCTGCCCTCGCCATTCGCTTGTCTAGGCACATCCTCCACCGTTAGACTCTCGTCCTTCACATTGCCCCTGTACACCCAGAACTGCGCAAATACACCCGCATCCAAGAACAGCGTGCCTAGACTGCCTAGCAGCCAGCTCAGGTTTACCAAGATATAGCGTCCGTAGACAGCGCTTGCCTCTCCAGAATGGCAGTGGCTCTCATGCCAGTGGCCGTGCTTGTGCTTACTGCAGATGGGCTCGAACGCGAAGATGCTGAGCACGTATGTCAGGTTGCCTATGCAAGCGAACAGGAAGAACAGGGCATTGAGGCCCTCGGTCGACTTCCGGCGGTAGTTGAGCAGCAATTGCGGGATCCTGCTGCCAAGGTATAGGACAGCACAGATGTACCCGAAGACCTGGCCCAGCAAATTGAACTTCAGCGTCTGCGCTTGATGGTCCGCTGCAGACTTGTCGTGCGCATTTGGTGGTTCAGCTGAGCTCGGGCTAAGGTAGTAGCCTGCTATTCCGGCCAGGACAACAAGAACGATGGCCGTGCTGTTGAAGGCGATGCGTTGCACCCATGTACGCGATTGGCTGGGCTTGAGTGCATCGGCGTCATCAGCGTGCTTTTGCTGAGGGTGCATAGGCACGGCTGGCGACATATGCGTGCCGTCAAGTGTTACGAATCGCTCGCGGAACGAGGAGCTAGAACGATTGCGTGCGCCCGGCTCTGTATCCGCCGCATTCGCTGGCCGGGATGGAGTGCCATTGGCGTTGCCGTCAACCACTAACGGCGTACGCTCAGAAGGTGCGCCGTCCTCAACAGTGACCGGCTTGTCTGGTTTCGGGTCTCGGAACGTGAAGCCACGGTAGTAGAAACACTGCCCTAGCAGTATAATGTCGGCGAGGGTGTAGTAGATTGCCAGGATGATCATGGTCGGTAGCACTCCCTGCAACACTGATCCAAGGATGTTGAAGACATCACCAGCGAGCCAGATGATGACGAACTCGATTGACAAGCCTTCGGCGGAAGAGCGCTTAAAGTTCTCGATAATCTGCGGCGAGAAAACGACGACCCAGCAGGCTATACTGATTGAGCCACAGATGCCGGAAATGGCCTCGACGTCCAGACTGTAACCTCCAGAGGGAAACATGTTGATGGTTGCCAGACGACTCGGTATGCTCCGGTCAACGTCGTCGCACGGTTTCTCAAGGTGTGTTCCAAGAGTGGAATGGGACAGCGAACGAGGCAATAATGATGGCACTATGTTGTTCGAGCCCTGCGAATTTCAAAGGAAAGATGGAGTCAAAGTCAAAGCGGGCACTGGAGTTTTCCAATGAGGCTCAATTAGACTTTGCGGGGGCGGCATTAGCCGGCGCCAGTGCATGAAAAAGTGACGATGAATTTGGTCGGACGAAACCACTCGAGCACTCGGTTACGTCCTCGCCTGGAGTATAACAAGCAAACATGCACGCCACCACGCCGCCACCGCTGACGCTTGACGAGATAGATGACTTGCTGTATTTCACGCGGGTGAACGAAGGGCAAGATCTGCAGCAGAGCATCAGCGAGCTGTCGCAGAAATACTCGTGCCAGCCCAGAAACGTGCTGGAAGCATGCATAGACACTGAGACGGGTAACACAGTCCTGCACTACTGCTCCGCAAACGGCTTCGATGCATTGCTACAGGGTCTGCTCGCACATCTGAACAGCGGCGAGCCGAACAAGGCCGCAGACGGCAAGACAGTAGGCTCGCTCCTCTTCAACGTTCAGAACCAGCAAGGCAATACGCCATTACACTGGGCTGCGTACAACGGGCATTTGGCGGTGGTGAAGCTACTGCTTGCGGCTGGTGCGGATATGTGGATCAAGAACGCGGCCGGGCACTTGGCGATGTTCGAGGCCGAGAGGGCGGACAAGAATGAGGTTGTGCAGTATTTGCTCGAGGCTGGCGGAAGGAAGGTGGAGCAGACTGGGACTGAAGGGCAGCCGAGTGCGGAAGACGAAGTGGATGTGCAGGATGGAGAAGCGAATGAGAGCAACGGCTTTGCAGTGGCCGGCAGCAGTGGGGACGTGGACATGGGCGAGGCTGAACCGTCTGGTTGAAGCAAAGCAGGACGACCCGTCCAAGCATAGATGGAGCTTCATTCACACAATGACCTAATAGAACCGGGAATGTTCGACCTCGCACGAGACCTCACCCGAGGCCACACGATCGAACATACCGATGCCGTACTATCGCTCCGAACTTAGGGTCTCTGCTGGATGGAAGCAAAACTGGACAGGATGGGCCAATGGCACCCTTTGCGAGTCGAAAGGCGAGAGTGGCTTTGTCCTGCAACTTGCTCCTCGCTGATGCACGCCAGTGGGGGTGGGCATCAGGGTGTTGCACCGATTTTGACGAGTGGCGAGTCTATTATCCGCCCACGCGAGTCCACCAATTCGAGGGAACAGGCCTCAGTCTACGAAACTCATCATTTACCGCCTGCCGCCGCCATCTCCAGTTCCTCCCGCAAGGCCTTGACGACGTTTCTGCCAAGAATCAGAACCATGCATGATCCATTCCCGCCCTCAAAGTCCAAAGCAGTGATACGACCCGCCTCGATGTCCGCCTGGACGAGCTTTCGCGCGATCGTTCCCCCTAGGCGTGCGTCCTCATGCGTCAACCCCATCATTGGGATTGTAAGGGAGTCTGTGTTGTACGCCCTCACGTCCATGGCGTATAGGTCGAATCCAACGTGCTTGCACGATTCGAAGGTCACTGAGAGTGCTGGGATAAGCCCTGCATACCTCGGCTCGAGAGAGCGGAAGCTTTTGATCATTTTGTTAGTCGTGCAAACTCTGACAACAAGCACGAATATGTTTTCGGCGAAAAAGATGTTGCTTGCTTCGTTCCGGAGTTGCTGGTTTGTTCTCAGCACGTTCGTTGTGCTCTGCCACGTACTGTCCATGAGAGCGACAGGCTCGTCGGAGACCAGGGCCAGGCGGTAGATGTAATTGCGCAGCTCCGCTGAAAGGGTGAGCAGTGCTGGGCCGGTGGTAACCACTTGCTGATGAGAGTCCATGGTCGTGGAAGGTGCTTGTGGATAGGGTGTGGAGTGAGTGAGTTCTTGCTTTAAAATGACACGCAGCAGAATCGCTAGCTCACGGCTGTCCGGGACAACAGGTCACAGCATGAAGGAGCATCTTGAGCGGTTTGCTAGCCCTTACCAACCACCCTTCCAAGCTGTGCAAGCCGGTTGTTTCGCATCCTACCCGGCAACGTGGTCCTGTCGTACCATAGCGCAGTACCACCAGTTCCTGACAAGCACGTCCCGTTGCGGCTCGACGCAGGTTCCCCTGCAGCACGCACTTGAAGCCTGCTCGAAGCGCTGTAACAAGCTTGAACTCTGTAGTCTCACCGGGCGGCACGACTGAGATGCGCCCTGCAGACACGCCCGCGCTAGCGAGCATACGAGCGAGCCTGCCCGCGGACTCATTGCAATCGCTGGCGCTGTCTTTCCACCGCTCGTCACCCTGGCCCGCGTGGGCGTCAAAGTCGTAGTATGACGAGGACGTGTGGCATGGAAGTATGGGCATCCCCCGCCATACAGGCTCCCGATATATGGCCTCATGGCAACAAGCGAAAGATATCGATACAGCCGGGATCAGCTCGGCCATCTTCGGGTTGAGCGAGTGAATGCGGTTGATGGCTGCGTCGACGTTTGATACGGTGACGGTGAGATTGAAGGTATTCTCCGCATAGTAGATGCTGGAGGTCTCAGCGGAGACCTGCTTGTTCACCCTGAGCAAAGAGGCGTGCGCAGGTCTTGCCCTGTCTCGAAGGTTGATCGGTTGGTCCGAGACGAGGACGAGGCGGTAGATGCAGTTTCGAAGCTCGGCTGGAAGCTCGAGTATGGCTGGCCCCAGCGCTTGTGGTCCGCAAAGCCTGACTCGGAGAGTCACAATGAGGGTTTTTGTCATTTGAGGACGATGTTGAAGCTGGCGCGGCCGTGTGACTGATCAGAGCTCCTGGTCGCGAACGTGTACGGAATGTAGCAGCTCACAACTGCCTGGGGGGTCGACTCGAAGGTAATGCGGCGAGGAGCACTGTGTGAGGCTGTGAGCAGAGGAGGAAGATACATAAAGTGGAGACAACATAGGCTTGTGCCGAAGACTCGCCGCCAGCGGCTTTGTTCCCCCAGGTGCTATGTGTTAACGCGAACGTACACGAAGAAACAGGAGCTACCGCGTGCTGTCACATGTATGCCAATCACTGTGAATTTATACGAAAGCAGCATTCAGGTGGCACACATGACCCTTCTGCCCAGCACGATGATCAGGTTGGATGGTGTCCCCGAGGAGAATCCGGTCCGTCCTTCAAGACCTTAGCAGATACGTTATGCGTCCGCCGTTGCGAGAGCTCCAAGTCCAACTGTAGGCTCAATCAGGCCGGCCCAATCGCTCTCGTGCTCCAACGCTGAAGGGATCTTGCACGGCTACAATCCAGACTTCTTCGCGCTCTCCAAGGAGGCCGTCTTTCTCTCCAGCCAGGAGCCTAACGCTCTCTGCACCGACGCCAGCAAGGAAGATGGCAACAATAGGCTCGGCACCTGATCTGGCGTATAGCCTCGAGGTTGCGTGTATTATCTTGTAGCTCGGGAACCCCGTCCCTGACGTGGCCTCTGCCTTCTCCTCTGCCAACCCCGTGATAAACTTCTCCTTCCTTGATAGGATGGCCTGTCCTTCGGTGGCATCCCAGTCAATTCCCGGTGCAGATCGGCTCTTTCCGTGCTTTCGTATGGCGTCCCAGCTGACACACAAGCCAGATCAAGCCCCTTGCAGCACAAGTCTAGCTCGCAGTGAGAGATACCTGAGTCAGCATCCCTCCTCGCACTTGAGTATCTTGATCTCTGGTGCAGTGCCAGGGAGCATCGTTTGGCTCGCTCATGCCAAACCAGATATCGACGAGAGGAACCCTTCCTGGACTTCGAGCCTTTGGTTTTGTTGTGAAGGTCGCTATCAAGCGTCATCCTCTGGATCTGTTTCCGCGCGGTTTCGTCGATGTGGTCCATCCATTCACATGGACCACAAGCATACCCAGGGCGCACCACAGACCTGAAGTAGTTCGATGCATGGGCAAACGCTCGTCGCCTTGCTCTGAGTCTGCTTGCACACGTAAACGAGCGCAGGTTGGCCGAGCTTGCCTGACTTGGGTATGACGATACCATCACTCTCTGTGAGCACAAGTCCTTATATGCTGTTGCGCAGCTCTGGGGGTATGGTCAACAGCTTGCGAGCTCTTGTTGTCGCCACTCTGTGGTGTCCATCATGTGTGACCACATGGTTGTCTATGTGCATTGTCGCATTCGCATCAGTATGCTCCTTGCAGTCGTTAGGGCCGCCGTCCAATCCTGTTGGCTCGGAGCTCTTGCCGCTTGCTGGTTCGGTGGCCATGCTGTCAGACTTCAACGTCTTCCACGGTGGTAAGCGGATGGTTCGCAACTCTCAGACATCGGCAGTGAGAATGTGAGACTATCTCGATAGCGGACAGAACGCGTGGCCTGCACAGACCAACGAACATTTGTCGTGTGCCGCATGCTTGTCACCACGAGATCGATTTACGGAAAGCTAGAGGTTATGCAGTGAAGTATCCCGTTCACCAGGACCGTAGGCAGAGTACACATTGTGAGCGGACGTAAAAGACGACAGTGTCTTTCGATAGTATCGTTCGCGAGCGATACGGTGGGTATCTCTATATGTTACATAGTCGCGACGTCTGTATCTACTTCACCCAGCGATGAGCAAAGTCGATCGCTTCCACCAAGATGCTCCGTGGAGCACCATGCATTCAAACTCAATCCCAACGCCGTTCGTGTGCCAGCATATCTAAATGCACGGCGCTCATAATATTCGTCTAAACGCAACGAGAGACTAGTTTGAAGTTGTCTGCTCGTACGGCTCACTCTCTGTAAGCGACCCTGAGGATGCTGTCGAAGTCATGGTCCCACGGCTCGTTTCCGAAGGTAGCAAGGCTTGTGCGGCCTCATCCGCTGATCTGCGCCTCGAGGCGGTAGCGGACTCAAATTGCTGCATGGTGTGTTGGTGCATGATCCTAGCAAGGACGGGTCAGCGGAAGCTCAAGGGTCGGGAGTGCCATCGTTCCGTGTGAACGAGCTTACCTCTGGTATAGCGACCTTGCCTCTTCCGGGTTGCCCAAATCATATTGCTGGGCAAAGTGGTCTTGGGCCTCCATGGGCTCGGAGAAGCCGCTCTGGTTGTAGGCGTTTTGACTCTCGGCGGAAGACATGGTGGAAGTTTTGTTGACTTGCTTTGATTGTGTGGGTATGGTGAAGGCTGACGGTGAATAAGCCAGGGCGACGACGTGTAGTGTTGGTTGGTGATCGTTTGGTGAGGAGTGATGTCAATTGGCGGAGTATGCGTGGAGACAGTTTATTGTAGCAAGACAAAACAATTGTGGAGGAAGGAAACAGAGCCTCTATAAACATCCAGTGATCCAGTAAGCAGCACTGCCCTTGTCTCGATGAATGGTAGCGGCAACCTGCGTCAGACTTGCCCACGCACGCGCGACATCAATAGCTAGATCTGCCACATGATGTAGTGCGGTCCCAGGTCCACTCCAGGGTCGGGCGGCCGGGACCGTTGGTGTCTGCGCGACAGTCCAATCGCAAGCGTTCGATACACGAGTTTCGCCAGGGATCGTCGCGGGTATTCGAGGCAGGGACCGCTGACGGTGTCGCCGGTTTGCTTGAGATGGCACAGAGGGTAGGTCGTCGGCGACGGTGAGATGCCCCGACGACAGCTGTGACCTATGATCGCAGCCTGCCAATGCCAGGGCCGCCCGGCCGCCAGGCCGACGCGGGGAGCGATCGCCGGCAATGGATCTGCAGGGTCTTGTTTGCGGCTCTCCAATCTTGATTGTTTCAACGTCACATCGTCGGTGGATATCGAACGTCCAGCACCGACGGCGCTGCGGGTGATGTAGAGATGGCAAGGGGTGGCAAGTTGTACACACTACAGCTGCAGCACCAGAAGCTGGGTGTTCTTGCTGACTATTGTCATCCTCTAGCGACGGCAAGTCGCGGATGTTTGCTAAGAGTCTTGATAAGCTTTTGCAAGTCGAGCCGCAGCCTGCAGGGTCACAGGGTTCCTTCCCGCAGCCCCACTATTGCTGACGCCGAAAAACCAGCAAGCATCGCGTTTCAAGTGCTGATCGCGATGCGGCAGACGTGGGCCACCTCATCAGTACGAAGCCGAGAAGCGTGCCCCAAGTACTGACCTAGATGCCCGCCTCCGACAATCACAATCAGGTGATCACGTGGGACTCAACACTTAGACCCTCGGAGTCTGGAGAGTCGGAATCACGAAAGGGATCGGTGTTGCCACCGCACCCATAAGATCTGCGGGCCACCCGTCGCACGACGTGACGAACAATGTTCCTTTTGCAGGTTATTACACGAACAAGATCTCATGTTCCACGCGTGCGATTGGGGCGCTTGTTGGGTATGACGCACTCTGTACCACCGACTGACCGACCGCGACCGCGACCGCGACGGTACCTGTACCTGTGCCGTGTCGTAAGGTATATATGCTTCTGGAAGGCAGGCTGGTGGCATCAGTGGCTGAGACTTGAGTGGCATCGCGACCGAAACGACGACCCGCCAGACGGTCCAGTCGTCCACACCCGCGTCATACTCTCCGCTCTCCCTGCATCCCGCAACTCCTGCACATCCCTCGCGACGGCTCGCGTAACGGCGTCGACTGCATCAGAGCTGAGGTTGTGCGATGCCTCGCCATGCGCTCTCACAAAATATCGTGAAATGAACTCGCAGAACGGAATTTGTAGAGTTGGCATCGGCAAGAAGGTTTGAGGCTCCCGCCATGTCTCCCGAGTCCCGACCACGCTTTGTGACCCGCAGATCTTGGGTCTCACACTCTCACTGTCTCTCACACCAGACCGCATCGAGGGACAGTCGGAGATACTACATCGACGATGCCCCTTCTCGATTGGATCGCAAGACCAATGTTATCTCTCGATCTGCCGGGTCCCGGAACTTGAAACTTGGAAGTTGGAAGCCTGACAGTGAGGCCCAAGATGGGTCGCATGTCGAGTCACCTGAGAGTCTCACGGACTCATCAGAGATGGACGTGATTCATGCCGTTGTCCAGTTGACATTCATGTTGTTGTTTGCCATGACCAATTGCCTGCCTTCCGCGATGGGCAAGTCGAGTACCGTAATCTGAAGGCCGGACCATGAGGACGAGAGTCACGGCTCTCACGAGCAGCGGGCACGCGCAGCGAGGAACTCCTCACCAAGCAACCACCTTCCTCAAAGATAAACCGCTCTGGTCCACCACCGAGCAAGCGCTAGCCACAGCCTCTTGGATACTTCCATCAACCTCCTCGACACTCCGCCCGGCATCGACGACCACAATATCGTCCCCTTCATCCCCGTGCCTGCGCAGCTCAGCAAACAGCTCCCTCACCCGGTTCTGCATCTCCTGCTTCTCATACCGCTCCGCGCCATACCCACCGCGCTTTGCCGCCTCCTCTGCCGCAATATCGAGGAAGATGCAGACGTCCGGTCGAGGGAGGCCGACCTCCGGCTGTCTGCACCACTCGAGATCTAGGCCCGGTACACCCTTCGCAGCAGTGTAGACACACCCCGAGTAGTAATAACGATCCACCACGACCGTCGTGCCTTCCTCGACAAACTTCTCTATAGACTTTGCCACCTCCCATCTGTTGGCAGTGAACAGCAGGTGGATGACATGATCCTCTTGCTGCGTTTGTCCGGAGAGGTAGCTGCTGATCATCTTGCCTATGGGCGTAGTCCTGTCTGGGAAGCGCAGGTGCTCGACCTTTTGGCCTTGGTGGCGGAGATGGGTAACGAGGCGTTCGCATTGGGTGGATTTCCCTGAGCGGTCCAAGCCTTCGAAGACGATTAGTTTGCCGCGTCTGTTCGCCATGGTGTCCAAGTGTTGTGTCTCCGAGTGTGCGTATGTGCCCCTCGTAGGAGCAGAAGACGCGACTGGCAGTGGGCTTGGCGCGACAATTTAGGCGGCTTCGTGAGCGCGACCTTCGGTGTTGTTCGCTGATCACATCGTGGTCACTCGCGAACAGTGCCCAGGACGGCGGCACGGCACATCGCACCAATGTTCTCGTTCCTGAACTGAGCGAGCCGCCATGGAGCCTACCAACCAGCCTAAGCTCGAGCAGCTCCCAGCTGAGATGTTCACTATCATCAAAGCCGCCTCCAACGGTATAGGCCCACGTCTCGGCACCCTTGCACTACCTGGCCGCAAGGCCATACAGACACCTCACTACCTAGGCCTCACGTCCCGCGGCGTAGTCCCGCATATCACGCAAGATAATTTCGCGCGCGCCACCAGCATCAGCGGGGTGTACGTCGGCCTCGAGGACTGTAAGTCGCACCCACCCATTCACGATTGCGCTCTCCTATCGCGCCTGCTGACGGGCGGGATGCTTACAGAACGGTAAGTCATAGAAAAAGCGCCACCTCACACTCCACCTCTTTACCAGTTCAAGCCGCCCGATGGCTCCTCTCCTTTGCGTCGCTTCATCGCTTTGCCTGAACAGACGCTGCTAGTCCTGGGAGCCAGGAGGACTCCGCCCTTGGCCGCGCCGTCAGCAAATTCGAATACGCATGAGACAGTTGCTGTGTGTACGGCTGTGGGTTTCAGGACGTTGCGCGCAGAGTACTACGCGGAGGTGGTGGAAGGTTTGAAGGCGGACATCGTGGTAGGGCTGGGCGATATACCGTTCGGACGCGCGCTGGGGCACAAGAGGGTAGTGAAGGCCACCGACCGGACGATCCAGTGGATGCAAGATCATGTTACGAGACGGCGAGCAGTAGTCGAGCGCACAGCACAGGCTAGGCTGTTTGCGCCGCTCCTGCCTGTATCATGCGCGAAGCAGCAACACTACATCGACAGCCTGACGCAGGACCTCGCGAGCGCCATCTCTGGACTGGCTGCGTACGATCTGGCATCTCTGGGAGATCTACCCGACTCACTCGGGCACCTGCCGCGTTTAGGCTTCACCGCACCCAGCACGCCGCACGACATACTCCAGCACATCGCCCATGGCATTGACATCATCACCATACCCTTTGTCATCGCAGCGACAGACGCCGGGATAGCACTGGACTTCGCCTTCCCGCCTCCAGCACGAAACGCTACCAACGAGCGCGATCTCGATAACCCGCTACCACTAGCCATCGACATGTGGGCGGCGACCCACGCTACAGGAATTTATCCGCTCACCACAGGCTGCGAATGCTACACCTGTACCAGCCACCACAGAGCCTACCTCCAGCACCTGCTCGCCGCAAAGGAGTTGCTTGGCTGGGTGCTCCTGCAAATCCACAACCACCACACCCTCGACCTCTTCTTCGCTGGCGTGCGGCTCAGCATTGCGGGTGGGACATTCGAGCAGGAGGTGGAGCGTTTCGCGCAGGCGTATGAGAGTCGGCTGCCGGAGAAGACTGGGCAAGGGCCAAGGTGAGCTTCTTATTCTTCCTGTCTCGGGAGGAATCTGAAGGGTGATTGCTGACTTACGTGCACAGGATACGAGGCTATCAGTACAAGTCTGAAGGCCGAGGCGAGGCGAAGAAGAACAAAGCGCCGTTCACGATGCTCGATGATGGCAGGGAGAAACTGGCGGAAAGCGCACTGCCGGCCGCGAACGCTGATGCGAGTGAGCTGGAGGAACAGGGCTTTGCCGAGAAAGACGTGCAGTGATATGTACATAGGCTCTATGCAGTACCGTGCCAGTCCATCTCCACCTCCTTATGTCCTCCGCACGCTTTTGCTAACACCTAGCCTGCTCACAGCTCAGGGTGTCCGTGTCCCGTCCTGTCACCATGCGGTGCGTCTTTGTCCACATTGGCTCTCCTCTCCACCGGGACATTCTTTTGCTCGGTCGCGGCGGGAGCGGCAACAGGCTGCTTCGGCAAGGCCCTGAGTTGCTACCCCAAGCCCTGCCAGTAATTCGCCGCGCCCTCTAAATCATCGACGTTGATCAAGTCTGCACCAGCATCATAAAGGATCCTCCATATCGCATTCCGCGTGCCAATCGGCCAGCCTGGTTGATCCCAATACCGCACCGCGATCCCCTTGGCATGCGCCGTGGCGATCTGCGACTCGAGCAGGGCCGTCTGCGTGGCGTTGAACGTCTCGTTCCGGACCGCGCCAAACTGGGCGGCGAAGTCTACGCTTGCGATTGGCGAGACAGCCGCCGTGATGTTGGAGAAAGTGGTGTTGAGGAACGCGAGTGGCGCATCGTAGAAGTAGTCGCGCGGGTTTGCCGGCGTGGCGTTGACGCCCTGGACTTGGTCGAGGGGCGTGTTGCCTGTGCCCACGACGGTCACGGGGCCGGCAGTGACGGCTGTGCCGTTGTAGGTCGTCAGGTAGCCGGCGGCGCGGAGAGGCTCGAGGGCGCGGACGACGTAGGGCCAGGTGGTGGCGCCGACGGTCTTGACATCGACGAAGAGGTAGAGCGTCTGGCCGCTGGCGGTGTCGAAGACGCCGTTCTTGGTTGGTGTGGTAGCGGTGAGGAAGTTGGAGCTGGGGTTTTCGGCGTGGAGGACGGAGAGGATGGGTTGGATGTAGAGGGAGTCAAAGGTGCGCTCGTTTGTTAGGGCGCTTTCCTCGTGGCCGACGTGCAGGGTGCCGTTGTAGAGCCAGACGTCGGCTTCGACCGAGACGGCTCCGACGGAGAGGGCGCTGTAGAACTAGAAGGAGTCGGTGCAACGATCAGCTATACACATCGCAGACGGTGGGATGCTGGGACGCACCGGGATAGGCCGCCAGTAGTCGTTGTGGCTGTGTAACGCTTTCGGGACAATGCCCTGTGTCAGGTGCGTCGGGTAGGTGTACAGCGGTCCGGACATGGCGTGGGAGAGGATGGACTGCAATGGATATGATATGGGAATGTCCGACTGCGCGTAGGCTGCCGTGGCCGCGAGGGCGACAGGGAGGAGGGAGGAGAGCATGCTGGAGAGAGAGCTGCTGATCGCACTTACCGTTTGCACAGGATGGAGGAAGGCGCCGCTCTGTCTTATATATGATACGCTTTGCTGTTGCCATGTGGTGTTTGCATGGGCGAAGATGACGAGCTCGCTCAGGCACCAAAGCTTGTCCCCTCCGCCAATGGCTGCTGGCACGTGGCAGCTTCCGGGAGCCGAGACGGGAAGCACCATCGCCAAGTTCTCCTCCTCTTGTTCACTCATCTGGTTCCAACATCAAGTCCACGAGCTCGAGAGTCAAGATGCGGTCGATACAATGGCGTGTTTCCATGTCTCAGTGTCGATGCCTACCTACCTTACTTGATAGAGTGGAGATTGAGAGATAAGAGCGGAACATCACCGTTGCGCATGTGTCTAAACAGCACGCCCTGCACAAAACTCCATTTGCACAGACAGCGGCTACTCGTTGCACGCGCCTCGCGAATGAGAAGCCCTCGCGGATGTTGTGATTGGACGCTCGACCGCTCCTTCATCGAGCTGGAGGCTGGACGTCCATCGAGTCCACCCGCCAGAATGCGAGAGCATACAGACAGGAAGCCGCCAAGATAGTGCCATCATGCTTGGCGATGTGATGCATCCACCTGGTTGGTGAAGGGTAGAAAGGGCGAATAGACTTTCCGTACGCTCCTCAACGTCCTCCTTAAGACCATCCTTTCCCGGCTTCTCAGTCTTATCCTCCAGACCTCACACCTTGCTCGCCGTTCTAGCCCAAGATGGACGCCTCCAAGTCATACAGCAGCAAGGTCGCGATCTCCGGGACCGTGATCCACCTCACCCTTGGCGCAATCATTCTGGCCGATCTGTCCATGCTAGTCACGACGAAGAGGGATCCTCAGGAACCACTCTTCCTGCTCTCCAGCATCCCAGTCGTGGGCACCTCCTTTACATGTTCTGCCAAGGCGCCGGCTACTACCCCCACCTCTAGCAACAACACCACCAAGGCCTTTACACTCTTCCCATCCTCCGCTACCGCATGTACATGGTCAGCTCCCTGGACTGGGCCTCCGTCATCTAGAAGTCACCGCAGAAAATTAGTTTCAACGTGCTCGAGGTGCATTTGATGCAGAAAGGTCTTTTGCCTGGACGAACCGACGATGGAGATTCTGCGGGAAAACATGACTGACGAGAAGGGCGACCGGAGCGGCATTTTGAACCAAGCCCACGACATGGTCCAACAGATCATGAAGCCTGGTCCGCACCTGGATGAGCTGAACCGGAAATTTCTCCGCGAGCTGACGCCGTATGTCAATGCCTTGGCCAAGAGAGGTGGACCTGAGAAGATCAAGCTGTGCCACTGGCTACGCCATCACTTCAGCCTCGCCTCCGCTGCAGCCGTCTATGGGCCCGAGAACCTCTTCGCTCTCAACGCTGCGCTGGAGCACGTGTTTGGAGCGGGAGAGGTCAGCATACTGTCCGCTGTTTTAGCCAATACGGTGGACGGAGGGCAGAATGTGCCGCTGCCGGTTGAGGGCAAGAAGATGCCGATTGCGCAGGGCCTTCTTCAGCCTGGGCGGGATGTCGAGGTGGGTGTGAGTAGGCGGAAGGGGGTATGAGGGGTTGCAGTGGGAGTTTGAGCTCTGACGGTGAATGGAGGACGTTTGAGAGGCACGTGTGTCGAAGCAACGCGACCCGAGTGAACATGTCCATTATTTGTTCTGAAACAAGAAGCACTGTCACATGCACACCAAAGTGAGTCACGCCTGAACTGGTCTGTGCGTCTCCCGCTTTTGCTGTTCGTTCCTTCTCTCGTGCAACAGGACTTTGTCCTTCTCTTCCCTTCTTTTCGCGAACCTCACAGGCACGACCAAGGCTCGGCGTCAGATAGGCGCGATGGAAGTCTCATTGCCAGTCGGCAACACGAGAACTCTGGCAGTAACGAGACAGTGCGAAGAGGTTCACTCGAATCATCCATCACCACCATCAGACAGCACCCCGAAAGCCGCGACAGCGCCGGAACAGAACGATCGGAGTCCCCACTCATCGCCACCAGACATCATCAACGCGGATGTGAAGACGACAGCAAACATCGTGCAGTACTCAAGTCTGCTGTGCATAGCGCCCGAGCTACGCCGCAACAACATCTACAACTACGTGCTGGTCTCGCAAGCCGACATTGAAATACCGGATTCTGGGAAGCTGGCTCAACCTGGGCTATTGAAGACATGCCAGCAGATAACCGAAGAGGCCACTGCTATCTACTATGCGCAGAACACGTTCCACGCCTGCCCTGAGAACGGGTGTGTTGGCGTTGTCCGATGGGTCAGCCACCTGACCGACAGGGCACGAGCCAGTCTTAAGGAAGTTACACTGGAACATCGACTAAGCGAAACGGCTGTGCAGCTCTATCGTTGCTGTGCGGAGGCAATAATGGCCGGAGGGCACTTTGAGTACCAAGATATGGTGCAAGAGGTGCAGCAGAATACCGCTCAGGCAACTGCGCGCTGCATGGGGGGGTTATACGCGCTATCGTTCGCGGGACTCTCCTTGGATTGTCTACGCTTTCCCGCTGCCGGTGCTCTGGAGACTTGTGAGATAGACGATTATGAGGTCAACGGGGAGCTTACGCTCGACGGTGCTGTCAGTTGGTCCAGGGAAGGCACCGGCGCGCCTAGGCACAGAGCATGGAGATGCGGAGAGCGACGCTCGTGGGGACCGAGCAGCTTCGTCGGTCCTTGGAGACACGGATCCTTCTCCAGTACCGCGGAGACGAGAGTGCGTTGGAAGCAGATGCGATCACGAAAATGGAGGTCGCAGTGGAGGAGCTCTTGGAGTCGTTGAGATTAGACAGCGCGCAGGCAGTGGCGGAGACGAAATAGCTATACCCATAGCTTGCTGCAGGTAATTGCATTGGTCGGGCTCTTCGTTCCACAAGGTGAGCGGGGCACCTGCCGTGCATCTCTGCATACCTTACTATATCTTGGGTTACTTCGCCACTTTGACGCTCGAACCCCGACTGCTCCAAGTCCGATTACTTTGCTCTCAAGCAACAGAAACAATACCTTTCTAGTCTCACCATACTATTACGTGCGATGCAGACGAACATACATACTGATGAGGCTTCGAGCACCTCCGCCACCGTCGCTCCGGGAGGAATCAACAACCCACTGAGGAGTGAACCTGCACCAACGCTGCTGACTATCCCACCCGAGCTACGCAACGAGATCTACGCCTACACCCTCGTATCTGAAGCGGCGATCGACATCCCAGCGTCCGGAAAGCTTCCTAAGCCTGCGCTTTTACAGACAAGCCGAAGGGTGAACAACGAAGCCACGGGGATCTACTACTATCAGAACCGGTTCCGATTCTGTATGGACGAGCACCTGGACGGCTTGTTCTGCTGGCTACAGCAGTTGCCCCTTGACTCTGTCTGGAATCTCCATTCAGTAACAATTCAGTACGAGGCCGTCGAGGAGCTCCAGATCATACACCAAGAGCTTGCGCAGGCTATCATCGACGCGGACGCACCCCGCGTTGGGATGTTGGTACTGGTGATGCAAATTGTAAAGGAGAGGCTGGCATTGGGCTGGAAGAAGTCACTGCACGCACTGATGGCGACCTGGGTTCCACTGGCCGTCTTGCACTTTGACGCACCAACCGATGAACGGTTGGACACGCAGACGGCCAATATGGCGGCGACCCATACCGTTGAGGATGTGTTAAAGGTGTTGGCTGAAATTAACACAACGTCTTGGGGGCAGACGATGGAGGCGAGGAGAGAGCACGAGAAGCAGCGTGGGCGGAAGAAGCAGCGTCGGGTGCTGTAGGAGAGATAGGGACCAGCTTCATAGTGGTGTGAAGGCGGGTGGGCCTGGGGACTCGTGACCCAGGGAGGAAAAGACAGGAGTGCGAGGTGCCGGATCGTTTCCGGCCGAGCTGTGGAACAACATCTACAACCTCGTCCTCACCAGCTCAGACGACATGGTCCTCCCAGCATGCGGCAGGCTTCCGCCACCTCCACTACTTCGCGTATGCAAGCAGACCCGACAGGAAGCGACTCTGCTCTACTACGCTGTGAATACTTTCGAAGCAGTCGTGCGGGACGACATGCAATCTGCTCCTCTCATCTGGGTCGAGGCCATTGGCCCCAAGTCATGCCGTCACGTCAAAGGCTTGACCTTGCAGTACCTTTCGTCGGGACCTGCAGTAGAAGGCGGCACGACGTTCGAACAAGTCTTGAAGGACTACGATGCAACAATGGACCGTCTCCTGCACAGTAAGGCCAATGCCGAAGAGCTCCACGAGGCCTCTCGCAACCTCAAGGAAGCGATGACCAGCTACTGGACCACGTGGTTGCTGTTTGTCCTTGGCCTGATGCGTCGAGGAATACGGTCATTTACATTTCGCTTCGTGGCTCCCCAAGCAGAGCAGACTGGCAGTGACGCTGAGGCTCGGGGCGATGTCACGGCGGCGTCAATGTGGCAGTCCAGATGGAAGGGGGCGAGGATGAAAAGGTCGGGAGTATCAACAAGGCCAGTATCGACCACAAATTCATGGATTTATGGGACGGGTCTGAGGCGCTCTCCAGTGGTGAGAATTGAGTGGGATTGCCAGTCAGTCGATGCGCAGCTCACTCGTTCCCTTTACTTTGAATGAATGGCCTCGTATCCATTGCTACGAACCAGATAGTGTCGTGTCGCTGAAGCGGCGACACACATGTTTGGGTGACATCGCAGATGTGCTACAGTGATGGCCAGTATTTTTGCCTTAGCAAAGAGGCGGATCAACAGTGGGTGTGCTTAGGCCTCGGTCGCAGACCAGACCGGTACTGGGCTGCTGTATGGGTTCGTTCTGAGCCTGCTAGAGGACGACATACTATAGTGTAGCTAAGGGAACAGTCACAAGCGAAACGAAGGAATCTTATCCAAAGGACCGAAGGCGGAAGTAGAAAACGTGCATCTGTATTTGAGTCACTGTTTACACCGAACCGAACCACTCTAAATACGTCGATGATCCCCCGCCGTGCCGATGTTTGGACGGCAGGCCGTTTGAGAAGTCCGGGACGAGTCATCGACAGCACCACTTTAGACGCCAGCAATGGTGGCATATTCACACACCGACCGTACTCGCCTCAGTCTGCTACGCCACAAAGACCATGGATAGAATCACCGACAAGATCGCGGCGCTGCCGCCAAACGCCAACTACTTCTCCCTCGAGTTCTTCCCGCCGAAGACACAGCAGGGCTTCGCGAACCTACATGCTCGCCTTTCGCGCATGGCGCAGGCCTTGCGGCCGCTCTTCGTCAACATCACATGGGGCGCTGGAGGGAGCACGTCGGCGAAGAGTCTGGCGCTGGCGGAGCTTACACAAAGATCACTCCAATTGACAACCTGCTTGCATCTGACATGCACGAACATGAGCAGGAAGCTGGTGGACGAGGCATTGGAACAAGCGAAGGTGCTGGGTGTGAGGAACATACTCGCGCTGAGAGGAGACCCCCCACGAAGCGAGGAGTACCGGGATCCCACGAACCCACTTGCGGAAGAGGATGACAGCAACAAGGACTTTACATGGGCTGTGGATCTGGTGCGGTATATTAAGAAGCAATACGGTGACTACTTTTGTGTTGGTGTTGCTGGCTACCCAGAAGGTCATTCCGATCAGTCGCATCCGGAGCATCAGTCTGTAGACCATGACCTGCCTTACCTTGTTGAAAAGACGAAGGCCGGCGCAGACTTCATCATGACGCAGCTCTTCTACGATGTTGAAGCATACCAGAGGTATGAGCAGCAGTTGCGTGAGCATGAGAGTGGCGCCTTCAAGACTATCCCAATCATACCAGGCTTGATGCCTGTGCAGAGCTACCAGATTCTGCGCCGGACTACCAAGCTCAGCCATGCGTCTTTGCCACCCGCTGTGCTAGAGAGATTGGAGGCTGTCAAGGGCGATGACGAGGCGGTCAAGAGGGTTGGTGTGGATATCTTGGGCGAGATTATAGAAGACATGAAGGGTGTGAAGAGTCCAGGACCCAGAGGCTTCCACTTCTACACTCTCAACCTTGAGAAGGTCGTCACGCAGATCTTGGAGCGCAGCAGTCTCACTCCACCAGCTACGGCGGCAGTCGACCCCGATGAAGGTCATAACGTATCAGACCAGGCCGTCGCGGAAGAAGAGTCGGACGGCTTCCTGATGGTTGAAGACGGCAAGAAGAAACACCACCGCCGGGAATCTTCTTGCCGAAACTCGCAGCCCCGAAACAGAGTCGTCGTGTCACGAGCACGTGCATCCAGCACTAGCAGCACACGCACTTCTGCGTACGAGGCGCCTGAGGATGAGGCCGGCGTACGAAGCGACCAAATCAACAGCCGAGCGAACACCCTCGCCATCTCCGAGGGTGAAGGTTCGCTTGGTAGGGAAGCTACATGGGACGATTTCCCGAACGGTCGCTGGGGTGACGTGCGGTCGCCGGCTTACGGTGAGATCGACGGTTATGGTGTAAGTCTGCACGCCAGTATTCCCGAGGCGAACCGGCTCTGGGGACAACCTGCGAGTGCTTTCGATATCTCGGCCGCATTTCGGAGGCACCTGGAAGGCGAGATCGACGCAATGCCATGGTCTGAAGAGCCAATACAGCCCGAAACTCTGACGATCAAGAAACAACTGCTTTGCCTAATCGACAAGGGCTGGTGGACTGTCGCTTCTCAGCCTGCAGTCAATGGTGTTAAATCGACCGACCCTGTCTTCGGATGGGGACCCAAGAATGGCTTCGTCTTCCAGAAACCGTTCGTTGAGTTCTTTCTGCCTTCCGCGGAGTGGGCGACTCTGCGCCAGAAGCTGGAAGAGGATGAACAAATGACATACTTCGCTGGCAACGCCGCAGGTGACTTCGCTTGCTCCGATGAGCAGTCTGTGAACCCGGTCACCTGGGGTACTTTCACTGGCAAGGAGATCATTACACCAACGATCATCGAGGCAGTGAGCTTCAAGTCTTGGTTGGAGGAGGCGTTTGGCATCTGGGGCGAGTGGCAGAGGGTGTACCAGCCTGGGTCGGAGAGCAGCAAGCTGCTAGAGCGGGTCAGGAAGGACTATTGGCTGGTGAATGTGATCCACCATGGGTATCTTGAGGAAGGTGCTTTGTGGAATAACCTTTTAGGTGCCTGAGCCATTGAACGTTTGATGAATGCGATGTCCATCCAGGGGCATCTTGGCATCGCGTGGGCGACACGAGGGCGTTCTGCGAATGCAGCGAGCGTCCGAAGGCTCAAATAAGTATCTCCGCCTCATCCCAGTCGCTGTCCTCGATGACCGGCTCTGAGTATGAGGTCGCCGGCGCAGTACGCTTGAATGCTTTTGACTTCAGTGCCGGACTGGGATTGCTCCTAGTGATCATCGCTTCATCCACCTCGACGTCGCTGCTCTCGGGCAATTTGTGCCAATCACCATCCGGCATCATGTCGTCCATTTCCTCGTCCTCATCAGACTCGTCATTGGCGTCATCAATAACAGCAGTCTCCGTTTGCTTCTTCGTCCTCCGTCGCTTTTTGAAGATCGCGGTTACTTCTTTCTCGCCACGCATTCGAAGACTCAGCTCCTTCACAAGGTCCACCCATTCCAGCTTTGTACTGCACCCAGGACAGTTTCCCGTAGTAGGTACAATCGCTTCGTGGTTGCTCCCCGCTTGCAAAAATGCCGCGGAAAGGCAGTCGATGTGGGTTAACGCGCTACAGTCTTCGTTCGGGCAGACGAGCGTCATAGCACCGCTTGAGGACAGGCCTTTGTGGCAAATGGCACAGTGCAACCAGTCAGCACTCTCGAACGCCTTGTTGCTCTTCTCCAGTCGCTGCTTGTAACCGCTGTAGCCGACGTCCAGTGCGTAGATCCCTTTGGCGTCCATTGGCTCATCGGTCTCGCTCGGACCAGCGACCTTGCTGGAGTCACCCAACTTGACTTCAATTCCGGGCCTCAACTTCTCGACTTGCTGGCCCTTCCACTTGACCCACACACGGTAGACGTCCTCGGCGTAGAAGGTGACTTTCAGCGGCCAACGTTCAAAGCTCGATGCCCGGAGCAGAAGGTGCAAATTCGCGAGCCGGTCAGTCAAGCACATTCGTGGTCGCGCAACACGTTTGCGTGCTCGACCACTTTTCGGCGAGAAGCGTACGGTAGACTTTGCCTGCGTCAGGCGTGTGTCGGGTGCGATGTGGCGGGTAAGGTGCGTGTTTTGCCACGCCCATCTGTGTTTCCGGTCAGGGCACACTTGAAGATGTAAACAAAGCCGTACTTACTCGAATTGTAGGGCCGCGATCTTGCTCGGAAACCCTGTTACAAGACATGTCATCTCCCACGGCCGCAGAGAATCCCGCGACGTCCGCACGGCGCCCCCTTTCGCATCGCCGTTATGCTGTCTCAGTCGCCTGACCGGGTTCGGCGTGCTGCCCACGTACAAGCTCTGGTGTCGCACTGTCGAGCGAAGCAAGTAGCAGGCGTAGAACGCCGGTATTGGTCTGTCCATCTCAAGGCTCGAGCGAATATGGTTCTGATCTCTCAGTGCGCCGTTTCATCGGCCAGGCAGTACTATGAGGCCGTTGTGGGAGCGTGATGTTCGAAGAGAGTGCCGGTGAAGCGAGGGTGCTACGCGCTGATAGGCCAGCCGCACCTCAGTGGCGCATGCTTCGTGCGGCTGCGGCTTGACACACCCCAACTAGCTACGCTGCGGAGGCTCTCGGTGGAGACATCCATGGATGGCAACAAACGTATACCATCTCAAGCACCCACTTGTAGCCTTGACACCGCTGTAGATTCGGAGGCGAGACCCTATTCACTCTCCCCACTCTACTCATAGTCCACAATTGCAGATATCGTCCACGCTGTGATCGAGCCAAACTTTACGTTCCCTTGTCTTAAAGTGGCTTAGTGCATATCGTCCAGATGACTAGTGTGCTCCTCCCACGATCCTCGCCTGTCGCCCGCTTTTTGAACTCTTGCTTCGACATGACCGCACCGCCGGTAAGGCTCTCGCAACACTCCTTCAGCAATACTATCAACCCGACCCGCCAGGGACCATTGCAGTGACCAGCCCTCGCCGAGCTCGCTCACGGGCCATATGGCCGCATCCCGGACCCGCATATAGTGCATATAGTGCATCCGACCCATATCTGCACCTTCATGCCACGCAAGCACCACCCTTTGTTCGGCATACACAGGACGCAACAACCCGTCATCGATTGTTGAGATACCTAACTGGGCCTGCGTGCCCCCTCACCGTCCAGATGGTCGTTCCTCCGAGCACTGGGACTGCTATGACCGCCGCCCCACCCGCACGAGAGTCGCCTGCGGTCGATTCGACCCCGATTGCGTCGGGGTCCAAAGCGAAGCCGCTCACACCGGTGGCAGCCGCGGGAACACTGAACGGCCCACCGTCGGGCAACAACCATGCAATCCCACTCAGTGCACGGCGGGCCGAGGCGTTGGACTTGTCGACTGTCGAGCGCAGAGGGCAGCCGAACATGCCACCGGAGAGGCCGAAACACGACAGGCTGTTCGGAATTCCCGAGGCGCCAAGCTACTACCCGACTGAAGAGGAGTTTCGAGATCCGATGGAGTACGTGCGCAAGATTGCGCCTGAAGGCAGCAAGTACGGCATCGTGAAGGTCGTCCCTCCTGAGAACTGGCAGCCGAGTTTTGCGATCAACACCGAGGTACGTAGTCATCTGTGCGACTTCGAGACGATATGTCGTCAGGTTGCGAGATGTCAACTGACATGAGGTCGGAATAGCGTTTCCACTTTCGAACCCGACGTCAAGAGCTCAACTCGGTCGAAGGCGGCAACCGTGTCAACAACGACTACCTCGACCAGCTCGCTCGATTCCACAAGCAGAATGGCCACAACCTCAATCGCTTTCCGAGCGTCGACAAGCGGCCGCTCGACCTTTACCGCCTCAAGAAGACCGTCGAGCGCAAGGGCGGCTTCGAGCAAGTGTGCAAGGGCAAGAGATGGGCTGAGGTCGGACGAGATCTCGGATACAGTGGGAAGATTATGTCGTCCCTGTCGACGTCGCTCAAGAATTCATACCAGAAATGGCTGCTACCATACGAAGACTACCTGCGGGTTGCGAAGCCTGGCGTGCAGCAGCAAATGGAGATGATGAATGGCGGCCCATACACCCCTTCGCCGGGCCAGTCACCCGCCAAGAAGCTGCATGGCTACACGCCGTCGGGCTTGTATGAGGGCACGCCGACAATGCAAGCATCTGCCGCGCTGCACGCCAGTGTCAGTGGACCTGCCACGCCCCAACCAGCACCATCCGCATCGTATGAAGCACCGCACTCTCAGCAACCACCGCCGCCGGTGCCCGTCACGGGAGGGTTCACGCCAGTCAACGCAGGAGGCTTCACTGCTGTCAACGCACCCACTGCGACGTCTTCTTTCACCTCTGTCAATGGCGCGAACGGCTATCTTCACTCAAGCAGCGCCACACCGCAGCGCTCCGCCGAGCCGCCACCGACCAGCAACGGCCAGCCAACCATTGCGCCGCACCCGAATGGTGTTGCTGCGCTGAAGAGGCAGCACAGTGATCAGATCCTGACGCAGGACGAGATCGAAGCGATGAATCGGCGAAGTAAGCGGCTTCGCAAAGATGTGCCTACCGTTGCCGGTAGCAACATGCATCATTCACGCATGTCTGGAAGTCGCTCACAGCCGGTGAAGGAACGTGGCGACTACAGGCCCGGCGAGGTGTGTGAAAGCTGTCTGCGGTCTGACGATAGAACCAAAACTGTCGAGTGCGCCAGCTGCGACAGCATCTACCATCGTTACTGTCTGGAGCCGCCACTGAAGCAGCCGCCAGAGTATGAGTGGCATTGCCCAAGGTGTCTGGTGGGCACAAATGAATACGGCTTTGAGGAAGGCGACGTCTACTCCTTGTCTGGGTTTCAACGGAAGGCAAACGAGTTCAAGCAGCACCATTTCAACAGCATCCCGAGGCTGTACAGCCCATTCACGGAGACGAAGAGTGATCTGACCGAAGAAGACATCGAAAAGGAGTTCTGGAGGCTGGTGGACGAGCTGTCTGACACCACAGAGGTTGAATACGGCGCCGACATTCACTCCACGACCCACGGCAGCGGTTTCCCTACAATTGAGAAGCAGCCACGCGATCCTTACTCGACCGATCCGTGGAACCTGAACATCTTACCTCTGGACAAAGAGTCGCTGTTCCGGCACATCAAGTCTGACGTATCTGGCATGACCGTGCCGTGGCTGTATGTGGGCATGGTCTTCTCCACCTTTTGCTGGCACAACGAAGACCACTTCACCTACTCTGCGAACTATCAGCACTTTGGTGAGACGAAGACATGGTATGGTGTACCTGGCGAGGATTCCTACAAGTTCGAAGAGGCCATGCGTGCAGAGGTGCCGGAGCTGTTCGAGACGCAGCCTGATCTGCTGTTCCAGCTTGTCACCCTGGCCCGACCGGAGAAGCTTCGCAAGGCTGGTGTGAAGGTGTATGCAATTGATCAGCATGCTGGAGAGTTTGTCATCACCTTCCCTAGAGCTTACCATGCCGGCTTCAACCATGGCTTCAACTTTAACGAGGCTGTCAATTTCGCGCCGCAGGACTGGGAGCCGTTCGGCGAGGAAGGAGTGAAACGGCTCAGAGACTACCGTAAACAGCCTTGCTTCTCTCATGACGAGCTCCTGCTGACAGCTGCGTCTCGTGACCACACCATCAGGACAGCTAAATGGCTTGCTCCTGCCATGGAGCGCATGCGGGACGATGAGCTTGCTGTTCGGAAGCAGCTCATCGAGACCCCCGATGCAGAATCCGGCCTTGCGATGTCAGAACCATACATGGGACCACGCTACAAGGCTGATGCTGTGATCATTGACCCTGACACTGAAGAAGAAGAGGTCATTTGCCAGTTCTGCAAGTGCTATTGTTACCTGTCGCACTACACGTGTAAGAAGACAGGAAAGAGTCTGTGCCTGCTGCATGCTGGAAGTTACGAATGCTGCGATGCGCTCGAGTTCGAGAGGTATTCTGGTCAGAATGGCGACCATGTCTTGTCCTACCGGATGACGGACGATGTGCTTAGCACGACTGTGCGGAAGGCGGTCGACAAGGCCAACATCCCTGAGACATGGGCAGCGAAGGTGGACAGCGAGCTAGATGACAATCCGCGACCTTCTTTGAAACATATACGGACGCTGCTTGCGGAAGGTGACAAGATCCAGTTCGACTTACCGCAACTTCCGGATTTGCGGCGGTTTGTGGAGCGCTGTAACGAGTGGGTCGAGGATGCGACCAATTACATCACGCGAAAACAGCAAAACAGGCGAAAGAGTGAGAAAGCTTGGCGCAAAGGCACCGCAAAGGCTGCAGAGCTCGAGGAACGCGACAAGGAGCTCAGGAAGGTTGACAACATTCGCAAATTGCTTGCCACTGCAGACGAAATCAGCTTCGACTGTCCGGAGATCAACACGCTACGCGAGCGAGCCGAAAGCATTGCGGATTTTCAGCGCGACGCGCTCGCGGCTCTCAACAACATTCGCGGCAAGACCACAGCAGAGTTCGACGAGCTTATGGAACGTGGGAGGGAGTTTCACGTCGACATCCCTGAGATCGACAATCTTGAGCGCGTCGTCAAGAGGCTCAAGTGGGATGACATGGCGAAGCTGAAGAAGCCTAATGTCGAGACGCGTCGCCAGGACCAGACGCTGAAGGACATTGAGAAGTTCATCGCTGAAGGCGTCGAGATTGGTGTTCCTGACACAAACCCAGAGCTGATGTTCTTCCGCGAGCACAAGGCGCAGGCCGAGCTGTGGGAGCAGAAGGCCAAGGAGCTAATGGCTGTTGAGCAAGTCCATTACCAGCAACTCGACTCGTTGTCCACGCAAGCCGTGACCCTGCCTGTCTCTGCTGAGACGCTTGCGGCTGTCGACGCCATCCTGAGAAAGCAACGCGAAGTACAAGAGAAGATCGTCGCGCTGGTTGAGCAGAGTAAGGATCCCGACTTCCGCAAGCGGCCAATGTACAAGGAGATGCGCATCGTCATCGAGGCCCTTGAAGAGTTGCAAAGCAAGCCCAGCGGCAGCATTGAGCTGGAGAAGTTACAGAAGCAGCACGAAGACTGGATGCGCAAAGGCAAGAAGCTCTTCGGCAAAGCCAACGCTCCGCTCCACATCCTACTCCAGCACATGCTCATCGTCAACAACCGCAACGAATATTGCTTCGACCTTAGTGACGCACCACGCATGCCCGTCGAGCCTTCTTCGCGTGCGAACACGCCGGAGGAGGAAGAACCGTTCGTGACGGACGGAAGCAACTCTAGCAGAGATGTCTTCTGTATCTGCCGGCGGCCCGAGGCTGGCATGATGATCGAGTGCGAGGTTTGTCATGAGTGGTACCACGGCAAGTGCCTTAAGATCGCCCGCGGGAAGGTGAAGGAGGATGACCTGTATACGTGCCCCGTCTGCGACTGGCGCGTAAAGATCCCACGCGATGCTGCGCGCCCGAAGCTCGAGGATCTGCAGAATTGGCTGGCCGAGCTGGACACCCTGCCATTTCAGCCGGAGGAGGAGCATGTGCTCACTACCATCGTAAAGCATGGCACCGCCTTCCGCGAATTCTTGAGGCCCTTCATCAATCCCGAGAACCCGACGACTCCGGAAGAGATTGAAGTGCTGCGCTTCCACCTGCGCAAGATTGAGGGCGCCGATATCCTGCTTACGGAGGAGACCAACTATCTCCGCCAGGAGCTGCACAAGTGGGCGCCAGTCACGCCTGACGCGCCGCCGAAGCTCGAGATGTCAGGGTCGACACGCAAACCGCGTCCAACCAAGCAACAGAAGCTCATGGCTCAGCTTGGAATCACCAATCCTGATGATTTGCCTCAACAGTACAAGATCAAACCACACGTTGCGAAGAGGAAAGCATCAGAAGTGCTCGGAAAGAACCAGCCTCTGCAGCCTGCGAATGGCAGCTCGTCCTCACCAACAGGTAGCCGGCCACCTTCCATGCCTGGCTCTGCATCCGGGATGGGTCGCACGCCGACTGTCTCCAGGCCATTTCTCACGCCACTCTCAATTCAGGTGCTAGGCGACCTTGCGGGTGCTCCTGTTGTCAGCCAGGTGCTCAACATTGAGCCGCACATGAACAGCGAGAAGCTGCTAAAGATGAAGGGCATTCTGATCAGCGATCCAAGCGCACGCGACATCGACCCTGAAACCATGAGGAAGCGGATCGCTACCTACACGCCGTCGTCGCTCACACCAACGTTCGATTATGGCAACACTCACCGCAGCAGTACCGTTACTACGTCGGCATACCGTGATGCGCCGCTGTTCACCACTGCGCCGGAGACTAACGGATCCACGGCATCAAAGCTCCCTCGTCTGGGCTCCCCACCACGCTTTGCACCCCAGGACTTCCAGTCGCGCCATAGCCCACCGCCACCGTCATTTGACACTCACATCTTTGATGGCGCCGGAGGTTCCATGTTCGATAGTCCAGCACAGCACGCGAAGGTGGGCATTGCAAGCCCGCAATTTGGTCCACGCACTGGTGGCATGTTCGACAGTCCGAAGCCTGGCTTCACCCATGCCGGGCTTAACAGTCCTGCTTTCGGAGGTAGCCAACAGTCTGCTGGCAACATCGACAATGTCTTTTCGGACCTCATGCACGACCACGACCACATCAGTGGCTTTGACGGCACGAGCGAGGCCAAGGAAAAGGCGGGCGCCCCTAATGCCATGACGAGGCTTGCCCAGCTTGTGAGCGATTCGATGCCGGGGGGCCGCGGGAGGCCGGATGTGGAGATGGAGGATGTCAGGAACGCTTCAGCTCTTCCGCTACAGCAGGAGCAGCGCGAGAAGAGCTTGACCATGGAAGACTTCATCAACTCCGAGCATTGAGTCAGCACGTGCAGTGTATGATAAATGTCGGGCTAGTGGGTGTTTGGGATATGGGTGGAGAGTATCATGCCATTTCATGTATGTTCAACAAGAGGTAGTCCGGATTAGCGTGGCGTTTTCCACGCAAGCATCACTACGGCGAACATTCTTATCCATACGATACCAACACGAGCGTGGGTGGGAAGGACATTGCTCGGAGGTTACGGGTGGGCGGTTGCAACTGTGTGCAACTTAGTGTAGCTACTAGCTTGGACTGTAGTCTTCTGCTGTGTGCTCAACCAGTCATCGAACAGACAAGGCACGGAAAGTGTTTCAAGTAGTGGCCGGCAATTGATATCGTCGGCTGAGCGGTCAAGAGTCAAGACTGATGTGCGCGTGCATCACGAGCATGCCTTATCGCTGGGCCCCGCAGGCTGGAGTTGGTTGATGACTGCATCACGCGGGCAAATGCTGGTATTGCCTGAAACATAAACCATGGCCTGCGTCCGTGAAACATCGAAGCTAATATGAAGGACGTCGTACACTGATGATATGGTCGTGTGAAGGTCATCTTTGTGCCCAAGTGATTACCTGCATACGCAAGGAAGGTCGAGGGCGGCCCAGGACGCTGACGCAACCGCAACCGGTCTAAGCTCCGGCGCTCTGCTGGGCTACTTGATGTACCGCTAAACTACCTATCACCTCACTCTCACACTCCTACCTGCACCACCACGGCTACCAGGCGCTTTCCACCAGAGCAGACCATACCAGCAAGACATTTAACTGACGCTGAACATCATCGCGTCCGCTCTGCAGACGATCGTGTTGCACAGTAGCCTAGCCGCCGTCTGGCAGCTAACCCCATCCCGCGAGTCCGCCTATCAAGCACCTGCTCCGGCATGAAGGCAGACACCGCCGTGAACACACGTCGATAATAGCGCAAGCACTCATCGATCAGATCCGGCTTCACCACAAACATCCCATCGGGCGGTCGTCGCCTAAGGCAAATGCCCTGGGCCTAATAGACACTTGCCATCAATCCCGGCCGCCCACCGTGCTTGCGAGCTGCATGAACATCGATCCCACCGACGCCTCCCCTATCATCATTCCCGCCGGCCCTCCACAATCAGGTTCTACAGCACAAACCCACGCACCACCCCACCAAGACGACGCAGCCGCAGCCGACGACGACGACCAAGCGAGAGACCTTGCCATCGATCCTTCCGAACGTCCGCGCAAGCGCCGGCGACGCTCCTCTTCTCCTACAGCTCGCGGCAGTACCTCGAAGCAGCAAAAGTCTAAGCGGCAGCGAGCTGAAGAGCCCACGCCCGCCGAGACGGAGCCGAGTATGCGGCTGGGGCATGAACACGAACACCGAACACGCCCTTCCACCAACGGCTCGCAGAACGGATCGTCGCCACACGCGAATGGCTCGGCCAAGAGCGGCGAGACAAACGGGTATCACACCAACGGCCACGCAGAGCCGGTAGCGACAAATAACACGCCGTATCATGGTCACGACAGAGAGGAGGTGACAAGGATACTGCTGCAGAGTCTCTCGGATCTGGGCTATCAGTCTGCGGCGCAGCATCTATCACGAGAGAGCGGGTATGAGCTTGAGATACCTACCGTAGCTGCTTTCAGGAGCGCCCTGCAGCATGGACATTGGGATGAGGCGGAATCGTTACTCTTCGGAGCTGAGCCGGCGGAGTACGATGGCGGAGTGTCATTAGGTAACGGCCATACCGGCTCGTCATGGAGAAAGAGCAGGTCGCAGTTCGGGAGTCCGAATGGACTCACGAGACATGGCTTGCCACTGGCAGAAGGCGCAGACACGACCATGCTGAAGTTCATGTTACGGCAGCAGAAGTATCTGGAGCTCCTGGAGAATAGGGATCTGAACGCAGCTCTGGCTGTACTGCGCAACGAACTGACACCGCTGAGGCGGGATATTGGACGGTTACACGCCCTGTCGAGCCTGATGATGTGCCAGTCGGCGGTTGATTTGCGGAGGCAAGCCGACTGGGATGGCGCAGAAGGCGAGAGTCGAAGTCTCCTTCTCTCCGAGATCTCAAAGTCGATATCACCGTCCGTGATGATACCCGCGCATCGACTGACGACGCTCTTCGACGCTGTACAGGATGAGCAGATAGTGAACTGCCGGTATCACAACACCATTGCTCAACCAAGCCTCTATACCGACCATGAGTGTTCCGCCGACGACTTCCCACTGCACACCTTGACCGAGCTCAAAAACCACACGGACGAGGTCTATCTGGTGGAGTTCAGTCACGATGGGTCCATGCTCGTGACCGCCGGCAAGGACGGACTCGTATGCGTCTACGATACGACCACATGGAGGCTACAGCACGAGATCCGAGAGCACGATCGGAATCTAGCTGCAGACAGCAGCAAGAAGAGTATTTGCTATGTCGCGTTCAGCCCAGACGATCAGTACCTTATCTCATGCTCTCAGAACAACGAGTTCGTGGTTGTGAACGTGCGCGAAGGGAGGCGTGTAGCGCATGCAGATCACTTTGATTATCCGGTGACCACAGCTGCATGGCTGCCGGACTCGGAAACGTTCGTGGTGGGCACGCAGGGCTCACAACGGCCGCTTGGGCTGTACAGCCTCCGCAGCGCAAGCTCGTCCAGCTCCTCGAGCGTGGTGCGGAACAACGAAATCCACACTTGGCGGGATCCACCGTGGGACGCCAGCCAGAAGGACAACGGCAAAAGCTTCCATGTAGCAGACTGCGCCGTCAGCCCGGATGGTACCAGAATGGTCGCCACAACAATGGAGCGCCAGATCATGATGTTTGATCTTCGAACGCGCCTCAAAATCGCCGAGTGGACGATGGAGGATAAGGTGACGTCCATCACCTTCGGTGTGGATGGCACCCAGATGCTCGTCAACGTGAGTGGGGGCAGAGTGCTAGCACTCGACAGCAACACGGGCGAGCTCATCATGCAGTATGATGGAGTCAAGCAACAGGAGTTCGTCATCCGCAGTTGCTTTGGCGGTGCCGGCGAGAACTTCGTCATCTCTGGTAGCGAGGACTCCAGAGTGTACATCTGGCGACGGCAGACTGGCATACAAGTTGCCGTGTTGGATGCGCACAGCCCAGGCGCTGTCAATGCGGTAGCGTGGCACCCGACGAATCCCAGTGTGTTTGCCACTGCGGGAGATGACCGACGGGTGAGAATGTGAGTACAGGCGCCTGTATCTCCTGAAACGTGGACAATGCTGATAGTTGCCTTTCTAGATGGTCAAGCGCCTCCGCAATACAACCACAGTCTACAGAAGCAGGCGCGTCAAGGCACAGTCTTGGATCTTACCCGTACGCTCGATAGGGTTCAGCGTATGCGGCTTCCACTTTTGGACAGCCGTCAGTATCTAGATAGCTGTGCACGACGCATAATTATTATCTCGACACTGGCTTCTGCCTGTCTCTGTCTGTCCGACCAGTGTGCCGACCTCGCAGTCGTACACATATTGCGCGGACATACGCTTAATCGTTCATAGTCACGCGTAGCAAACATTGATGTCATATGCGCGTTTGGAGCAGCCTGTTTGACATGTTCGACTGAGCTATCTGTCCGCTGAGTGGACAGAGAGACGCCTCAGTGCACCACTACACAGCGGCTGTGGCAAAACCACGGCACGCGAGTTCAGGAAGGCATTGACCAGGCGTGGGTGGCGGTAGCCTTAGTAAGCAGCCCTACCGCTTCTACTGTTCAACACCTCCTCGGCAAGCTCCATTGCCAATGCAATCGCTGCTACTTGGCGGTAAAGTGGTTGTGTTTGTCGCAATTGCGAGCGACTCGATGGGGGAGGCAGATGTTCTATCCCAAAACCTGGTGTGACTACATGTAGCATATACTTCACCCTGACATCGCAGTAGGTCCTAAACAACATCAGGACTAGATCCCGCTGATTCTAGTGACTTGCACCACGTGCCTTGCGGCTACATCGCGGAAGTAAGATCATGGCACGCACAAGAGCTCAGGACAAGGCAGGTGACAAAGTCAAGCAGGAGAGCGCTCCGCCTACTACTGCGAAGAAGAGTGAGACGGCTAAAAGGCGACAAGAGCCCGAAGACATCGCGCCGCAGGAGGAGCCGAAAGGAGGTGAAGCTGCGGAAGAGGGAGAGCCGTCGGAAGCGCCGCCGCCTGCAAAGAAGATCAAGCAAGCAGAAGCAGATGATGATCATGTTGAGAAGGCTGCAGTCTCAGTTGAGGCGAGAGAAAACACCTCCAAGATTCCAAGGCTGCTTGGCGCATATGGTGCCATCCCATTGGAGAATAGCGGACTGTCAGAGCCTCACAAGCCGACGGCAGAAACGATGTTTGCGCATCTTCTGAACGCTATGCTCACCACAACGCGCATCTCGCAACAGATTGCTGCAAAAACGGTGCGGACGGTTATTGCAGCGGGCTATGCGGACCTGCAGACGTTGGAGAAGAGTAGCTGGGAGGAGCGGACGAAAGTCTTGACTGACGGTGGCTATACGCACTATAGGGAGAAGACTGCGACGCAACTCGGTGACCTAGCAGAGTTGGTGCGCGGAAAATACGAGGGCGACCTGAGCAATCTGCTCAAAGCCGCCAAAGAGGAAGCCGGCTCCGCTCGTGGCGTGACGGAGGTTCGTGATGGTGTGCGCAAGCGCCTCCAGGAGGTCAAGGGCCTGGGCAATGTAGCGTTGGATGTATTCTGCGATTCGGTGCAAGGACTGTGGACTGAGTTGGCACCATTCTTGGATTCAAGAAGCGCCAAGGCAGCTGGGACCATCGGCCTGCCGATCGATGTGCAGGAGCTGTATGAGGCTGTTGGTGAGAATCCGGTGGAGATGTGCAAGCTTGCTTCCGCGCTTACGACCGTGAGGCTGGACAAGAAAGAGAGGGAGTTCTGGTGAGCACCTTGTGCCATCTTGCCCAGAGACGGTGACATATCGTCTCACCGCGCATAGTGCGTGTCTGAAGCGCGTAACGGTATGCAGCATGCAGCATGCACGCCGTGCATATTGCATCACTGTACATATCCTTGCAGATGCACGCTTGTAGCCTCGCCGGGCTCGGTCACACGGTGTACTGTAGACTGTACTTATAGCGGTTCTTCACACGGCCCACCTGTACAATATGAGGTCGATCTGGGATTCGACCGATCGGGCTGCCTTCGAGAAAGATGTCGCCGCTCTTCACACCCTCGCGCCGTCCCAAATCGTCCCAAAGGATCTCAGACAAGCACCCGGTATAACAACCACTGACCCGGGAGTCGAGCTGCCAAATGGCTTAGAGAAGCAGTTCGCGAAAGATCTCGCCTTCCTGGCCGCCTGGCAAAGTACACCAGGCTGCGTCGCGGCAGCTACCATACAGCATAAATGGAAACCGAACGGCTTACGCGTAGTCATTGCGGCGAATGAAGGCATCGCTCCTGAAGTCTCCGCTGCCCTGGAGCACATATTCGAGCTTGTCGAGGAGTGTGCTGCGCGCAGTAAGTCGCCCATAGCTTTCCCTTGCACGGCGGATGTCTCTGATAACGCTGCAGGGCTCTCGAGGACATTGTGCGCTCAACAATGCCTGCACAAGATGGCTGAGCTTCACCGTAACAGGATCTTCACACGCCTTGGGTCCTTCAGAGCTTACCGAGCAGCCAAATGCCAGACCACCGAGACGGTGAATATTGCCGCGCGACTGGATTCTTGGCTCGGACACACCGGAAACTCGTTGGATCAAACCGACGTCAACCCTGCTAGAGCCAGCTTGCTGTGGGACGTGCAAAGAATGACGGCAGCAATTGCCTTCGCAGAGAATGTCCCACGCAGCGAAGAGACCGCTGCCCTTGCAGCACTACTTCAAATTGCATACGAACTTACCGTCGACGGGGTGTCCCTGCTTGCGCGGTTGCACGATGCCGGGTTCCCAGCACAGTTCTTCGAAAGGAAAGAAGTGCGGCAAGTTCAGAGGCTAGCCAACTATTGGAGAATATGCACGCAGCTTGCCACTGCAGCTCGGAGCTATCGCAGTTGGTTTCACTCGATCGAAGTTGTCGCAATCGATACGTACCCGGTAGAGAAATGGAAGGGCCTCAAGCGTTTCGTACACGCTGAAGTTCAACTCCTGGTTTTCCATCAGATGGAAGGCGGACAACGTAGTCCTCGCCATGTTGGTACGAGCAAGACACCATGCTTCCTGTGCTACACTTTTATTCGCGCCTACGGAGCCTATGAGCTTCTGGAGACGCATGGCGAAGTGCATCCGCGATGGACGGTGCCAGACAGGGCCGATTACAGCCTTGGAATGCGAGACCAACTCAGTAGAGCTTTGGACGAAACCAGTCGACAGGTGAAGCAAGCTCTAAATGCCAGCAGGAAGACAACGGTGCGACATCCGCCAGCCATACAGAGTACCGCCAATCTCCGAATAGAACCGCTTCGCTCTGCATCCGTGTCTACGCTGCAATCTAGAGTTAGCAGCAAGCACGAAGACAGCGGTGCCGTATCTGGAAGAAGGCAAAAAGCCCAGAGGGTCGATTCGCACCAAGAGCCACGCTGTGAGCCTGGCGAGCACCAACCGGCCCAGGTATACGACAGGGACATCTCCAACCAAGAGTCAAGGCCTACCAGATACAACGTACTGCCTGCCCAGGTAACAGAAGTCAGACTCTGCGCGGAGCTAACGCTGCTTGTCAGCTTGGAACCTCCGGAGGCTGGGCATCAATACACGTCAGCCTCATGTCATGTCCTGCAACCTCTTCAGACCGGTTGCACCACGGCCGAGGTATCTATAGTGGACGTTGCGGCCCTTCCACCAGGCGAGGAGCTACTGCTTGAGTTGGGTAACAACCAGCGAAGCCTGCCGATAGCTTTCGTTACCGTAGAAGCTGCACAGTTTGGGGTAGAGCTGCAGTGGCACATCGGCTCTGCATCATCGGCGTCACAAGCGTGAGGCGCCAAAGGTGTCCAGCTAGGAGTGGCTATGCGTGGCTGTAGCCGCTGTACCTGCGTTGATGCGGGAAGAGCGTGTAATGATCTCAATCACGAATCTCACAGTAGATACTCACCACTCACTGCCTTGCCCCTACATACCAGATGCAACATGCTACGCTCTTTGCTGGAGACAGCTTCTGTGACATCCTCCAGGGTTCAGACCATTTTGTGATGACTCGGAACAGTGCTAGCAGACCCGACTTTGAATCTGGTGCTAAGGGACAACGTTCGCGGTGTTTGAGTAAGCGCGCAACACTTCACAATCTATTGCAACACGAAGGAAATGGTACCATCACTTGGTTTGAGCTTTTAGTTCATAGCTGAGCTATCAAGCTAGCTGTCCGTGAGGGCATTGAGCCACTCATTGGTCCCATTGTCAAGCAAACACCGCCTAGCTTGTGACTTATTCTCATCGAGCTGCCTGCCTACGCAGGGGCCATCGTGCTCACCATCCACACCATCGTGTGCAATAGCAGCTCATATCCCTGGGATCACCTGAATGATCTACCAGTTGTTGTTGCCTTGGAACTGTTGCTGGAGGTGCTCGTGCGGGCGCTGCTCCTGCGGGTTGTACTGGTCGTACTGGCCGTAGTGCTGGTCGTACAGCTGCTCGGTGCGCTGCTTGGCCTCGTGCTTGGCGCGCTCGCGGTCGACGTAGTCGGCGCCCTTGGTCTCGCAGAGCTTGTCGACCTCGCCGCCGGCGATGCCCGCGAGCATCTCCTTGGCGAACTGGTGGTTGACGGTCTTGCCTGTGGTGAGCAGCAAATGTCAGCTTGTGCTTGAGTGGTACGACAGGAAGCTGGTGGGAGGGAGTGAAGGAGCGTTGTTATGATGTAATGACTTACCCTCGCTGCGCTGACGGTCCTCGAACACCTTCATGGCGGCGAATGAGGCACCACCGGCGATGAGCTCATGGCTGAACTTGCCCTCGTTCTGGTCGCCCTGGTCCTGGTTGTAGACCTGGTCGTACTGCTGCTGACCCTCGCCTAGGGGGATAATGTCAGTAAGCCGGTTCCACTTGCTTCTTGCATTGAGAGTCGAACGTACCCCAGCCGAACATGTTGATGGATTAGAGTGGTGGTGGTTGGTTGATGGGATAAGTGTTGATTGGGTTGCTTGATTGAGTAGCTTGAGTGATAGATGTGGATGTTGTTGTTGTTGAAGGAGGAAGAAGAGTTTTCGAAGTGAGTTGATAGAAGGTAGATATATGCCCCTCCTTGCTCAGCAGCAGCATCACACAGCCCCACCACCGCCACATCCATTATCCGACATGCGCGTGCGTGTCAATCAGGGACCAATTGCGTCGTGCACCTGCTCCCCGCATTGCGCAGGTGAATCGCGCTCAGCTGCTCAGGGGTCCAGAAGCTCATTGAAGTGAAACGTCGCTGAAGCGCTCGTGAACGCCATTAGGCTGTTTGGCATTGCATGCAAGGCATTCCATTCGTTCTTCTCCCCTTGAACAACCATCGTCTGGCGCTTCACTGCCTCAAGATAGCCGCCATTATCGACGTCGAGACATGGGATCTCCACAACACGTTTCGAAACCCGCTGTACAGCACGTCATACGCCAAGTAGGCCAAGCCGCCAGGCACGCAAAGCAACAAGCTTCAGCAGATCGAAGGTCTGGGCGTGGCAAGCATCGGCGGTACATCGCTTGGCCCGAACCCGCCGTGGCAGTGGCAGTGCCATCGTGAGGCGGTGCACCTCGTCAACTTCATTCACGGGCTACCTTACTACTACCGTCACACGCACAGTATGGGTCGTCTACCAGTGGCTGGGGACTTTCCTGAGAATGTAAACCTCACCATCGTGCCACGTAAGTGCCAAGGCAATGCTTCAGTGACGAACCAGCAAGCGAAGGTCGCCGGCCAACGTGACATGCATGCACTCGCTGGCAGTCATCGACATCAGTTGCAGTGACCATGATTGTATAGCGCACGCTCGCAGAGGCGACGAAGCTGACGAACAACACCCACAGCGCCAAACAAGGACCCGCCCACCAACGTGCTGATTCTCCTCCACGGCCTAGGCGACAGCCATGATTCCTTCGCCCAACTCGGCAAGCAGATGAACCTGCCAGAAACGGCGTGCATCTCAATCCGCGGCCCGCAGAACCTACTCGATCTGGGCGGCTTCCACTGGGGCGACGACATCATCTTCGACTCGAATAATGCCGGTATCAACTCCGACGCAGGCTTCAAGCAAGCGACTGCCATGCTGAAGGGCCTTGTCGAGGATGACTTGATTGGGAAGTGTGGCTACAAAGCACGCGAGATCGTTGTCTTTGGGTTCGGGCAGGGTGGTATGGCGGCTTTGAATTTGGCGGGTATGTTTGCCTCATCAACTGTTGAGCTGAGTAGGCGGGCGCTCATCATGTGATAGTCACCATGCAAAGTACGAAGGAGACTGCAAACTCGGAGTTGGGCGGCATCATCAGCATAGGCGCACCACTGCCAGGCGAAGCTCCAGCATCGTTGGACCTGAAAAGCAAGACCCCGGTATTGGTGTGCGCTGGCTCCAGCGACTCGAGCGTAACACCCTCGGCCGAGGACAAGCTTAAACGTGTCTTCGAGTCCGTGGAAGTGAAGCGGTACCGGAGGCCTGGCGACAACATGCCAAACAGCCGCGACGAGATGCTGCCGATCATGCAGTTCTTCTCCCGAAGGCTGCGCAGTACCAAGGGAGTGCCTGCGGGCAGTGTCGAGATTGGCTGAGCTGATGATAGCCTGCTGCCTGCGTCTGCAGAGGTCATCTCGCACGCCCTCCCCTTCTCACCATACTCCGCCAAAGATGGCCAATTCCGACCTAGCCTTGCAGCGTCGAGGCTCAGAGTTGGTGATGGCCGGCGCCGCTTACTATGACGTTCGGCTAAGTATCAACCCACTCTGGCATCGAGAGCGCGACTACAGACAAGCCTGGGGACCTCGCGGCAGAGATCAGCTGAGTGCGCTCCAAGTCAAGCGAGTAATGTAGCATTACCGGGCAACGTGCGTCTCATTGCGATGGCGGAACTAGCAGTGCCATCGCCACCGATAGACGGCACTCCAGGCGCAGAGGTCAATGTTACCTAGCCATGAACCTGCGTGCCGTGCTACCAAAGTATCACTACTACCATCTGAACGTGCGCCATGTGTACCTACCTTGCACGTCTTGCTCCCATCCCCTCGCACAACGAGTGTACGTTATATACGTCACCCGTACTTCGAGCACATTGATGCATGGTGTTTCACAGGCACACAACGCGCATCGGCCGTGTACTTGTGCGCTAACGCTGTTACCGTGATCTATCCTAGTGCCGCCATTGCGGAAACCAAGTCTATGCATGCTCTCGTTTCCGGACAGTAGGCATGGGATCCGTTCGGTTTCAACGGCTTGATAGCAAGGCCGCACGACACCGGCATTATCCCAGTATCTCGATCTTGCACATCCAACTCCTCCACACCCTTCTAGCCGGCCCGCTTAAGATCCAGCTCCCGCTCCTATTCAACCCCGGCTAACCTCGATCTACTGACGACGCTTGAGCACAAGCTTGCCGCTTCTAGTCTTCGCCTCCTCCCCCGAGTCGGACGGAGCGGAGACCTCCCTGGCAACGCCCTTCTCGGCTTTGAGACGCGACCAAAGCGCTGCTGCGCTGGTGGCGGCGACTGAAGTTCTCGTCGTGGTGGCTAATGTGGAGGTCGCGCCAACGGCATTAGCGGGGGACTCGGACGCGGCGGACTCGGTGCTCAGGGACGGTGAGAAGATGATCCCTTCCTTCTTCTGGGCAGCAGCCTGCGCAGAATCCGTCGTGCTGGCGGCGGCGGGTTGCGGCGGAGGCGAGCTTGGCACGGTATGCTGCGGACGCGCACTGCCGGCCTTCACCATGGCATCACCGTCGATCTTCGTGATGCAGAGCAATGCAGTCGCCAGAACGAGCTTGTCAGGCGTCATGTCAGCCTCGGAGGCACGCGCTGCGGTGATGATATCCACTCGACGACTGCGAGTAGGCTCGGCTGACAGCGGAGTATTGGCGGAGGTCTTTTCGGCACCCCTTGTCTTGACCATAGTCGCAGCGCCCTGCCAAAACACCGCCGACGCCGTGGGAGGCAACTTCGCCCTCAGCTCCTCCAACATCAGGCCCTTGACTGCGTCCCCATCTACACCGGTCTCCTCCGCATCCGGATCGTCTTCGACCTCGCCATCGTATTCGTCGTAGTCGTTATACTCAAGCTCGTCATCACCGGCCTTGTAACCCCACTTCTCGCGCCAATCCTCCTCCCCGCCACCTTGCTCGCGCTCAATGATGTTTTCGTTGACGCGATACAACTGCATCGTCGCCCACGCATCCTCATCGCTCGCGTGCTCCACGCCCTGAATCGACCAGCCGAGCACCTGCTCCGCGAGCACCGACAGCTTCGGGAGCCGCTGCGGAGCCTTGCCGTGCACACGGTACCCGCTGAACATCTGCGTGTCGCGAGTCCTCACCCCGTTCCACACCCCCTCGCCGAAAACCCTGATGTCGTTCGCGATAGCGTGGCCGACGACGATCTGGGCTTGGCGCAGGATGGCCTCGACGTTGTACTCCACCTCGGCGATGTGGCATGCGCCGTTGCGGAGCCTGATGTCCGCCCAGTAGACGCCGAAGCGGTACTTGGCCGGCGGCAGCTTCTTCGTCTTGCCCGCTTCCTCGGGGTACCAGGCGAAGACGTCGTAGTTTAGCTTGCCGTCGTAGTTGATGATGCTGACCCGGCCGACGCGGTGTCGGCACTTGCCCAGCGCCGCGATGTAGACTTCCTGGAACTCGCAATCGAGGGCGATCACAGGCGTAATCAGGTCCATGCGCGGGACCGTCTGCTTTGCGCGGGTTTGGAGGACGCCGTCGTTGAGGTTGTCAAGGTAAGGCCGGCCGTTTGCGTCCCACTTGGCGGCCTCGTGCGGTATAGTCTTCACGCCGCAGGATCTGGTCTGCAGGTTCGGCATCTCGGTTTCTGTTCGAGGGGGCTAGTGGTCGGGGGGAGCTCCAAGATGTGTCAGAAACCGGAAAGGCAGGCACTCGCTCAAGCAGCACGAAGCGTGCTCGATGCGCACAGTAGCAGACGTCGAAGGGTGGTGGGCGGAGCGCGTTGTGTCTTCGAAACGGTAAGCTGTCCTCGATAAGAACTTCGAATGCGTCGTAGTTCTAGTGGTTGGGTGTTGACGTGTACTAAGAGCAGCCGAAGGCACGACACACTGCCACACGGGCCACATCTGCCTGTGCTCCATGTGTTGTCGCCGTGGGTCGGCGCCTGGGCGTGAATGGAAAGGGAACAGCAATGTGAATGACACACACGAAGCGAGCTTGCGAGCAGATTTCGCTGGAGGCCAAAGCCGACGGGGTTGGGGGTGAACGCGAAGCTCGATGTGAATGGACACTCGTGAGAGAAATATATGCCCCTTCCAATAGCAGGAGGGAATGATCTTCCGGAATATAGCTCGCGAGTGGGCGAAAGAGGAAAAGTGGCAAAGCGCAAGTACACAGACGGAAATGTCGAGGTGAGAGGGGCGTGGTGTGCAGAGAGAGCAGATAGTCAGAAGACGAATGTTATGGAAGGAAGGCGGCTGGCTTGCTACACCACGACACCAAGCCGGCGCATGTCTCAGAGATTCGCTATCATCGATCAACAAGGGCTCCCGGCGGTAGCCCACGCAATTGTGCGTGCGTCGGCGTAGACGTGCAGTTGGGCGGAATGGGCGCCGTGTGTGTCTCAGCATGAACAAATGGATGGCGTTGAGCGGACGATGGCGGTAATGCCCTGTTGACTCACCGGGAACATGGGAGGGCTGGACTGAATGCCCTTTGCCGTGCTTCGAGGTTGGCTGATGGCTTGAGCTTCGTTTCGAGGGCCCTACGTACATTCGCTCGAGCTGACTCCCCATGCCCGCATTCGTCCCCCGCGAGCTGCGTGGCAGTGGCGGTAGAGGTAGAAGATGAGCCCAGCTTTTAAGGTGGCTCACATGCCTGGCCGACGCTGCAGTCGTACGCCGTCGACGGCGTTCGGTGGTCTGACGGGATTTCTGTCGCGGGCTTGATGAGCCTTGCTAGTATCCACGGCCATGAGCATAACGTGTCGAACCCGACACACACACGTCCTCTTCTCCATCGCCAGGTCATCAGACCGGCATCCACCCTGCTCTCAGCACGCGCTCGCTCCACTCAACTCAGCTCACCCCCTTCCTACTTCCCCCCCGCCGAGATCAGATCCAGAAACCCCTGCTTACTCATCTCATTCACCCTCTCCCCCCTCTTCCCCATCCCCACCACCCCCTCGCTCCGCGCCAGCCTCCCAGCCTCCTCCCCCTTGACCTGCGCCGCCCTCACCGCATTGAACAGCTTCACCACACCCCGCTGCGCCGTCTTCTTCAACCGCTTCTCCTCCCCCAACACCAAGCCCGTATCCACCCCCTCACTCTCCAAGCCCAGCACATCGCGCACGCGCCCCTTCTCGAGCGCCGCTTTGCGCTCCGCCCGGATCTGCGAGCGCGCCTTGGCGGCCAGCTTGTCGTCGGCGAGCGTTTTGTTGGCGTCGGCGGCGGATTTGGAGCGGGAGAGGACGGGGTCGGCGCGCTTGTTGGTGGTGAGTTTGGAGGTCAGGATTTTGGTGATGCTGGTGGCGAAGGCGGTGGGGTCGTTGCGCTTCTTGCGGGGTTTGGCGGCGCCCGTGGGGTTGGTGGTGGAAGTCGCTGATGTGGTTTCCGAGCCCGGGTCGGAATCTGCGTCGTCTTCGTCCTCGTCGCCATCGCTTGATGAGGCGAGGTCGGGCTCGTCGGTCTCCGCTAGGTCCTCGATGTCGTCGTCGTCGTCGTCGTCGTCTTCGCTCTCGGCTAGTTGGAGGTTCAGGGCGGTGTTGAGCGTGACTTCGTCCACCTCCTCATCCAACTCCAACTCCACCCCGCCCGTTTCTCCCTCTCCCCCTGCCTCACCTTCTTCCTCCGCCTCCTCACTCGCAGGCTGCGGCTTCGGCACAGCAGGCGCCCGCTTCAGGATGGGCTTCGGCCTGCTAACCGCCAGCGCCATCGAGTTGGCTCCCGTCGGCTCCACTACCTCTTCCACTTTCGCTGGCCTCGCACCCTTCGGCGCATCGGACGCCGCACCCGCCGGCACATCCTCGTCGGAGGAGGAGCTGTAGTAATCCGTCTGCTTCTTCACCTTCTTCACCTTCTTCTTCGGCCGTCGCACCGGTACTTCGTCTTCGACGCGGCGGCGTTTGGTAGTGACCGGTGCCATGGTGGGTGGTAATGACTGAGTGTCGGCTTCTGTGTTATCCGGCGTTTGCAACACGATGCATGTGTGATATATCAAGTTTTCAATACCGACGACCCGAAATCTCGCCCAAAACTTTCCAATCTCCGCAATCACCGCCCGCGCGGCCCGCACCATCCCATCCCGCTCCGCTTCCCCACCGTGGGGTCGCTTCTCGAAGTCGAAGTCGTGGATTGACTCTCCTGCTGCCACTTAACAATATACCCTTCATACCTCCCCCGGCGACCACCCCCGCACAACACCGCCGCGATGGTGCTCCAAGACCTCGGCCGCCGCATCAACGCCGCCGTCACCGACCTCACCCGCTCCGCGACCCTGGACGAGAAAGCCTTCGATGGCATGATCAAGGAAATCTCCAACGCCCTCGTCGAAGCCGACGTCAACATCAAGCTCGTCGCCACCCTGCGCAAAACGATCAAGACCGCCGTCAAATTCCACGACCTGCCGCCGCACGCCAACAAGAAGCGCATCATCCAGAAAGCCGTCTTCGACGCCCTCGTCGACATCGTGAACCCGCACCAGGGCGCCTACCAGCCCAAGAAGGGCAAGAGCAACGTCATCATGTTCGTCGGGTTACAGGGCGCGGGCAAGACGACAACGTGCACGAAACTCGCCCGCTGGTACCAAGCCCGCGGCTTCCGGACCTGCCTGGTCTGCGCCGACACCTTCCGCGCCGGCGCCTTCGACCAGCTGAAGCAGAACGCCACCAAAGCCAAGATCCCCTACTACGGCTCCCTGACGCAAACGGACCCCGTGGTGGTGGCGCGCGACGGCGTGGAGAAGTTCAAGAAGGAGCGCTTCGAGATTATCATTGTGGATACGTCCGGGCGGCATCAGCAGGAGGAGGCGCTGTTCGCCGAGATGGTGGAGATCCAGGCGGCGGTGCAGCCGCAGCAGACGGTCATGGTGCTGGATGCGTCGATTGGGCAGGCGGCCGAGGCGCAGAGTCGGGCGTTTAAAGAGACGGCGGATTTCGGCGCCATCATCATTACGAAGACGGACGGTGCGGCGGCGGGCGGTGGTGCTATATCGGCCGTCGCGGCGACGCATACGCCGATTGTGTTTATTGGGACGGGCGAGCATTTGCTGGACCTGGAGAAATTCAACCCGGAGAGTTTCGTGTCCAAGTTGTTGGGCATGGGGGACATGCAGGGGTTGGTGGAGCACGTGCAAAGTTTGAAGCTGGATCAGAAGGAGACGATGAAGAATATTACCGAGGGCAGGTTCTCGGTGCGCGATTTGCGGGATCAGTTGAGTAATATTATGAAGATGGGCCCGTTGAGTAAGATGGCGGGCATGATCCCGGGGTTGAGTAGTATGATGGTGAGTTCAGGTTGCTCAGACCTACGGATTCTAATGTGCTAATTGCGGGGTTTCTGGCAGGGCCAAATGGACGACGAAGAAGGCTCCCTCAAGCTCAAGCGCATGATCTACATCTGCGACTCCATGACCACCAAAGAACTCGACTCGGACGGCAAGCTGTTCGACGAGCAGCCGACACGTATCACGCGTGTCGCCCGGGGATCCGGCACTTCGGTCCGTGAGGTTGAGGAGCTGCTGAGTCAAAGAGCCATGATGGGGGGCATGGCGAAGAAAATGTGAGTGATCCGACGGAAGGGTGTAAGCCGTGATTTGATGCCTGACTAACCTCTTAATTTAGGAAGAGCGGCATGGCTGGCATGCAAAAGGCACAGGGTGCGATGGGTGGGGCGGGTAAGCAGGGGCAGTTGGCGGCGATGCAGAAACGACTTGCTTCGATGGGAGGGGGCGGTGGGGGTGCCGGGGGAGGGATGCCGGACATGAGTCAGTTGATGAGCTTAATGGGGGGTGGAGGCAGGGGTTCGGGAGCAGGGGGAGGGGCGGGGGGCGGGATGCCGGATATGAGCCAGCTCATGAGCATGATGGGGTCGATGGGAGGAATGCCCGGTGCTGGTGCTGGTGCCGGTGCAGGCAGGGGTGGGAGGCGGTAGCTACTTGCTCACCCCAGATGATATGGCGTCGGCCCTGCCGGCGTGGCTTTTGGTTCTCTGGCCCGTTTTTGGGAGCCGAATGGTTGTTCGGCATGCATAGCGCAGGCGTTCACGGCGCGAAAGCCTACGGGAGGAATGCGGCGCGGGGCGCCGTGCCGCGGGCGTTTCTGGCGGCGTGTGCTGTACGTATAACACACCCTTACAACGACCGGGACCTGCGGGGGAGCTATATATTTGGACGGCCGAACCTTGGCGGTTGCCATCACCTCGACGGCAGGGATGTGAGCGACGGCTTGATAGGAAAAGGCCCTACGCAGCATCTCCTCGGCTATGATGGAGGTGACTAGGGCTGCCTCTACAGCTGCTGGGGTAACGGCCGCCGCCCACACTCCCGAGACACGTTCTGGGCAAACGGGCACGGCATGCCGCGGAGCGCAGTCGGCTTTGGCTTGCTTGTAACCGCGATTACCTACTTTGTGTTGGTACATTGGGGCAGCGCCGGGCCGCGGGAAACCAAAGAGTGTGAGCGTGAGGACTTTTCTTCAACTCGGTCCTTCTGCCCTTTAGCGGTCGTTGCTCGGCCGTGGCTCGATGACTTCCCCAATCATACCCACTGCCGCCGTCGGTTTCCGCATCACGAACCCGAAGTACTCCAACATGCCCCCTCCATCCGCCAACGTCTCCACCTCCACCGTCCAAACCCCGTCCCGCTGCAGCAGCGGCCGGATGAAGTGAGGTTGCCGCCACGTGATGTAGAGCCACAACCCGCCGGGCTTCAGCACCCTCGCCACTTCGTCCACATACGCTTTCACGTTCGCTTTGACCTCGTCGGCGGGGTCCCAGAGCGAGCCGTAGAGCATGGCATCCAGCGTCGCTTTGTCGATGCAGATGTCGAAGCTCTGGGCGGGGAATGTGAGGTGGCGGATGTCCATTGTTTGCCATGTTATGTCTGGATGTTGGGTGCGCATAGCAGTTATGACGACGGGGGAGAAGTCTATGGCGGTTTGAGTTGTGTAACCTAGGGTTTGGAGGTCGGCGGGGAGGGTCTGCGAGGGTGGTTGGTTTGCCACTTAGCTAACCGTCTGGTTTGCGGGTTGTCACATGCGAGGTGTTGAACTCACGCTGTTGCCGCTGCCGAGGTGGAGGATACTGCGATTGCTCTCCGGCGGCGGCAGATGTTTGGTCAGGAAGGGTTTGATGGTGTCGAACTGTCGCAGCCAGTCATATTTCCTGGCATCCGCATCTTCGCCGCTATAGCGCTTGTCCCAGTACTCCGGGTGCGCGAGCTCTTCGAGACTGTCTTTTACCATTGTGCGAGTTATATCTTCTCCTTGGTGACGAGTGTGAGTCTTGCCGCGGTCCTACGTGCCTTCCCGAGACAGCTTTCGGCGATTTTATTTGCCTTCTCGGCTTTAAGAACGTGAAACGGTCCCACACCTGCCAATTTGGGAGGTTTGCTGGTGAAACGCGGGGCAGCTGGTCCCTGTGGTGGCGGGAGGAATGCAGGGCTCCCTGGTAACCGCCAATGACCACGAGGCGTGCTTCGGTGTTGGTTGGACGGTGCTCTGTTCATTTGCTGACACCCCCCCTTCGCCGTGCTTCACTATGTGTGTCTGAGGCGCTCGTTGTTTGCGCGTGAGACAGCGTTTCTTCGTGCGACTTGGATCATTCACAAGCATAAGAGAAAGGCACATGCGCGGCTGTCAAGAGCTCACGCAGTACGCCATCTAAGCAAGCACGCGTTATTGGCATCGACTCAAATACACAGACGACCATGGGCCTCCTCAAGCACTTCCGCTCCAAGTCGCGACTGCACTCGGGCCCGCAATCACCCACCGCATACTCGCACACATCCCCACCGGCGCGCTACCACGGCCGCGACTGCACGCAGCGGCTACCGGAGAAGGTGCTGGACAACATCTTCGCCTACGTCTGCCCGCACAGCCAAGACCAAACCTACGAAGCCTCGGAGCGCTCCCAGATCGGCGATGGCTGCATGCTCTGCGACCTGCGCGACCTGGCCAAATGCGCGCAAGTGTGTCGCAAGTGGTATGGCGTTGCGCAGAGGATGCTGTATACGAGTGTGCGGATCGACGCCGTGCACTACTGCGCGTTGGAGGAGGAGCTGGCGGAGCGGAGGAAGAAGGCGGCGAAGCACTTCCGGAGCAAGGGTGCGGCGGTGGAGCCCGGCGAGGTGCCGAATATCCGGTTGAGCTTGCTGTGCCGGACGGTGAGGGAGCAGGACAGGCTGGCCGAGCAGGTGTTGGTGTTCAAGCTGCCGTATATGACGAGGGAGACGGCCAAAGGCGAGCTGGCGCGGACGGTGTCGGCACTGCCGAATCTGCGATACGTCGATCTGCCCGATGGCTTCTTCACCGGCGACCCGAGCTGTCTGGCATTGAGGCATGAGTTGCAGGCACGATGTCCGGATATCAGGAAGATGAGCTATCGCGCTGGGAGTGAGGACGCACTGGAGCTGCTGGCGCACAGGCATTGGCAGAGCATCGAGACGCTGGAGCTGAACGGTCTGGCGATTGAGCTGGCAACGCTACGTATAGTCCTCGCCAGCCTCCCCACCCTCCACCAGCTCACCCTCTCCGACATGCCCTGGATGGACGACACCATCTTCCAATGCTCCCCGGGCCAACTCCCGGACTTCCCACCCCTGCACACCCTAAACCTAGAGAACACGCCCAACGTCACCGCCCAAGGCCTGACCCTCTACCTCGACAGCCCCCACAACCGCGAAGTCCTCTCATCCCTCAGCCTGCAGAACACCGGCGTCGCCACCCCCGACCTGCACCACGTCCTCTGGAAAGCCAGCTCCCTTCACCACCTCGCCATCTTGGAAACCGTCACCAAGTCCCTCGCCCTCGCCACCCAGCAACTCCCACCCCTGACTTCCATCAGTCTCACGACGCTGCACTATGAGATCTCGAGCAGTGAGGATGTGCATGGATTACAGAAGCCGGCCGAGAGCTACTACACCTACCTCGCCTCCTCCCTTCACCAAAACGCTCTACCGGCCCTCACAACGCTGTACGTCCGCGACCCGAACTTTCCCGAACTCCTCACCCTGCCGCCGCCGCCGCCGCCTTTTGCAAACGGTGCTTCGGATGCAGGGAGCTTGAGGAGCAAGCTGTCCAACCTCTCCTCCCTCGCCTCCTCGTCCGGAAACAACCCCACAACCTCCCAAGCACAAGCACAAGCCCAAGCCCGTAATCGACCCACGATGAACCACGGCACCGGTTTCAACCAAACCCTCGAAGTCTTCTCCAAGGGCCTCGACGAGCTGGAATGGGTCTTCACCGCCATCACCCCGCCCTCGGCCCACTCCCACGCCGCCACCCGCGACCGCGGCGCCTCGGCCTCCGCCGGCCGGCCTCTGTCCGCTTACTCCGCTTCGCGCGGTCTGGGCCCGCAGTGGGCGCAGGGCGGGTTCGGCGGGGAAGCGCGGAAGAGCGTGATTGTGGGCAATGGGTTCGGGGGGTTCTTGGCCGTGCCGGCGGAGGAGGTGCCGCGGCCGATGACGTCTGATGGTGGGGGTGGGGCCGGAGGTGGAGGGGTGAGGGTTGATGGGGTCGGGGGCACGCGCTGGGGGAGTATTGGCAGCCAGGCGACGGCGGGGAGTGCGGGGAGTACTTTTCTAAGGCCGCCGCCGAGTGTTAGTTCGTTGGCGGGGAGTGCGGGTAGTGGGGGCAGTGGGGGGCAGGGGCAGCATCATGATAGGAGGGGGAGTCGGCATGATCTCTGGCGGTGAGGGCGGGGTGGTTGGTATGGCTGGGTGGCGCTGGAGGCTGGGTTGGGCTTCGACTGTGTTTACGCGATGTTTCACACGAGGTTTCCCGGGAAAGATCTCAGGCTGCACTTCGTTTATCTGGTGTTTGTTTTACCGCGCAGGTGACGATATGGAAGAGGGGCGGGGGGGGGGGGGGGGGGGCGAATGGAGACAGCGCGCCGGCAGCCCCGATGCCGTGGCGGGGGGG